>JAOVVG010199261.1:0-17727 GCA_028566375.1 Leptodoras nelsoni | reverse complement strand
GAACACACAGTGAAAAGCACACAATAACAAAGCGTTATCTTAGTGCTGGTTCTGCCGTGGCCTTCACGGACTTGATACAGTCCCTCCCTCCCCTCACAGATACTGGGAATAAACTAGTCGAAACATTCACACACAGAGTTAGAAATTGTATGGATCTTATGGCACCAAAGGTCACTATCTCTGGTAGAATTAAGAAGCCCTGGAGGAACACTCCAGCTGTTTTAAAACTTAAGCAAGCTTGCAGGAAGGCTGAGAGGCATTGGCGAAGGTCAAAATTGGAAGTACGCTTTCATATTTATAAAACAACATTGAAGAATTACAACAGTGAAATGAAATCAACACGTAAAAGTTCTTTTTCTACCTTAATTGATGCATCTAATAATAACTCGGCAGCTCTGCTCAGAAATATAGACCAGCTAGTAAACCCTAACTTCAGTGTTTTTCCTGAAATTGTCTCAGCTGAAAAATGTGATGACTTTGCAACATTTCTTAGGGATAACGAGCAGTACTGGCCTGTCAACTTCAATATTAGTTAATCAACCTAACTGCAATATGTCTTATTTCCAAGAAGTTGACATGGAAACATTTCTGATGTGATTTCATCACTTAAATCCTTTACAAGTGAACTTGACCCTTTACCAACATACTTTTTTAAGCAGGTTCTGAGTTCTTTATATAATGATGCTCTAAGAATTGTAAATCAGTCTCTGCAATTGGGAGAATTCCCTAGTATTCTTAAAACTGCAATAGTTAAACCATTATTAAAGAACAGGAATCTTGAGCCCACAATTCTTAATAATTATCGACCCAATTCTAACCTTCCTTTTCTCAGTAAAATCATTGAAAAGCTTGTGTCAATCCAGCTGAATGATTATCTTAACGCTAATCAAATAAATGACCCATTTTAGTCTGGATTTCCGAGTCCTCCACAGCACTGAAACAGCACTAGTTAAGGTCGTAAACGATCTGAGATTGAATAAAGATGCAGGCAAACTCTCAGTACTTTTTCTGATGGATTTAAGTGCTGCATTTGACACAGTTGATCATGTAATCCTTCTTGATCGCCTCCAGAACTGGGTAGGCCTTAGTGGTATAGTCTTAGACTGGTTTATATCTTATTTAGAAGGGTGTATTTATTATGTTGCAATAGGTACTTCCTCCTCCACACATCAAAAAGTAACTTGCAGGGTCCCCAAGGATCAATTCTTGGGCCTCTACTGTTCAACCTCTGCCTCCATTACCCCATATCATTAAGAAACATGACATTAGCTATCATCAATATGCAGATGACACTCAACTTTACATTTCTTTAGAACCTAAAGCTCTAAAATCAATTAGCTCATTGTTGAAGTGTTTAGGTGATATACAGACATGGAAGTCTAACAATTTTCTGCAGCTAAAGAAAGACAAGACCGAGGTTCTTGTTCTTGGTAGTGATTCACAAAGAAATTATGTTCAGACATATTAAGACCAAGTGAACTTGAAGGCCAAACAATGTGTTAAGAACTTAGGCATCATTGTTGATAAAGAACTGCTAGGGTCCTGACCCGCAGGAAAAAGAGGGATCATATTACATCTGCACTCCACTCACTGCATTGGTTACCTGTTAGTTTTAGAATAGAGTTTAAGGTTCTGGTGATGGGTCCTCATTACCTTAGTGGAATGATTATTAGATATGTTCCAGTCAGGTCTCCCAGGTCTTCAAACAGTAATCTACTGGTGATTCCCAAAACCCGGTTAAAGATTGGAAAGGGTGCTTTTAGCAACTATGGCCCAAAGCTTTGGAACTCTCTTCCTGAGGAGCTCAGAAAAAATTCATTGCTGAACACCTTTAAGAAGAGCCTCAAAACCTTCCTTTTTAGATCTGCATTTCATTAAGGAATTTCTATGATTTTATTTTTATTTCTTAATTTTTATTATTTTATATTATTTTATATAGTTATGATTATTCATTCATTTTCTTGCCCGCTTATTCCTTTTCAGGGTCACGGGTGAGCCGGTGCCTAGCCAGCAGCATAGGCGCAAGGCAGGAACAACCCTAGACAGGGCGCCAATCCATCGTAGGGCACACACACACACAAATACATGCACACACACTCACAAACTAGGGCCACTTTAGAGACACCAATCAACCTAACGCGCATGTCTTTGGACTGTGGGAGGAAACTGGAGTACCCAGAGTAAACCTACGCGGACACGGGGAGGACATGCAGACTCCACACAGAAAGGACCCAGACCACCCCACCCGGAGATCAAACCCGGGACCTTCTTGCTGTGAGGCGACAGTGCTACCCACCGAGCCACCATATCGCCCAGTTATGATTATTTTTAAGCTTATTTTAATTTTAATTATACTACGATTTTATATGTTCAAACATTTTCTGTAAAGCACTTTGAGTTGCATGTATGTATGAAAGGTGCTATATGTAAGGAATCCGCAGGCCACGCCCACTTCCATTTCCCATTCCTCTAGTCCCGCCTAGTGATTTCCTTTCTCGCTCCTCACTGGGTGTGGCTGTCCCTACTTCCGGTTCCGTTCTCTATTTCTAGGTCTCCTTTTCTGGACTGGCTTCGCAAAGTATTGGTTTGCCCAGCCTACCTTTCTGAGCGTTTTCATACCTATCTAGTATAGCGATTGCCTAGTTAGTTTTTCCCGCTTCTTTCAAGTGCTTGTGATTCTTCCCTGCGATTGTTCTCCTGAGTGCCTGGTGAGTGCGTGCCTCTTTGTGTGTGAGCGTTTGGTGCATGCGTGCTATCCCCGCGTGCTTGTGTGTGCGTGTGTGCTTTCTCCTGTGCTTTTTCGTATTGTGCTCCTCCTGTGGTTGTTGTTTTCTTAGCTTAGGCTATTTCCTTTTCTTGTTCAGGAGCTTCCCTTTTTTCATTGCAGTGTGTCGGGTCGGCTGGCTGTTGTGCATTGGTTTGCAGCGCCAGTGCCTCAGCCAGCGCTGGTCCATGTTCCTCCCTTCCTCTTCTGTAAATAGTAGATTACTAACCACGCACTTCTCTGTGTCTAGGCACCCTTTCACTACTAACCCTCGGTGTCCCGGACCCCCCTCTCTCTCCTCCGCTTTCACTGCTCCTCTCTCTATCTTTCTCTCTTCACCCTCGCTCACCCGGGCCCGCTTAGCCAGTCCCACTCGCTTTCACTTCCCTCCTGTCCTGTCTCCGGAGCCCTTCTGCTCTGTCTTCCCAGCTTCCTTCCCTGTCTGATCCTTTCCTCTCCTTCGGACAGCTGTTCTCCTCTTTGCCTTTTCCCAATGCTCACCCCAAGTATTTGTTGTTTTGGGCTGGTCTCTCCCCTGTGCTTTATCTCCTGGCAGATTCCTCGCGACGCCCGCTTCCCCTGTCGTTGGCCTGCCTCCCGTCTCGTCTCCTGGGACCTCCAAGGACAGCGCCTCCTCTCCTCCCCTGTGCTTTATCTCCTGGCAGATTCCTCGCGACACCTGCTTCCCCTGTCATCAACTTGCCTCCCATCTTGTCTCCTGGGACCTCCAAGCACAGCGCCTCCTCTCCTCCCCTGTGATTTATCTCCCGGCAGATTCCTCGTGACGCCCGCTTCCCCTGTCGTCGCCCTGCCCAATGTCTCCTGGGACCTCCAACCACAGCGCCTCCTCTCCTGTTCCTCTTCCCTGCCTGTTGTTTTCATCAGCCTCACCCCTTTTCTCAGTCCTGTTCAACTCTTTTTATTCAATAAACTTGGACTTTTGTGTTCTGCATCAGCGTCTCCTCATCCTCTGTTCTCGCCATAACAAAATACTTCGCCACACAGAACAAATTTTCCGGAGGCTACAACTCCTCACCGCTCTCACTCAGCAAATCCTGGGTCTCTCCGCGGACAATCCCGCACCTCTGCATCGCGATTGTGCCATTGAGCTCCTACACGCCGTACCCTCTCTCACTCAAAGAAACTAAAGTTGTGCAGGAATACATCCAGGAAGCTCTCCAGAACGGTTTCATCCGTCCTTCCAAGTCCCCTGCCAGCTCAAGTTTCTTTTTTGTTCCCAAAAAAGACGGCTCTCTGTATAGATTACCGAGAACTCAATAAGGTTAGCAAGAGGTATATCCACCCTATTCCTCTTGTCCCCTCAGCCTTGGAACAACTGCGATCCGCCAAGCTTTTCACTGAGCTCGACCTCCGCAATGCATACAATCTGGTCTGGATCAAAGAAGGGGATGAGTGGAAAACTGCCTTCAGTACCTCCTCTGGCCACTACGAGTACATGGTCATACCTTTTGGGCTCACCAACGCCCCGGCAGTATTCCAGAGCCTAGTTAACGACGTCCTCCGGGAGTTTCTGGGAACCTGTGTCATCGTGTACCTGGATGATATCCTGATCTATTCCCCGGATCTCTTAACCCACGTTGCAAACACCAAAAAAGTGATTCGCACCCTCATGCAAAACGGCCTCTACATAAAAGCTGAGAAGTGCGAGTTCAATCAGGAGAGCATCCTTGGCTACCTGATTAGCGCTCAAGGGGTCAAGATGGACCTCGCTAAAGTGGATGCCATCCTGGAGTGGACCACTCCCCGCACCGTAAAGGAGCTTCAGAGCTTCTTGGGGTTCGCCAACTTTTTCCGGCGTTTCATCCGGTCGTTTAGCCAGACGGCACTGCCCCTCACGACCCTCCTTAAGGGGAAACCCAAGCGTCTGGACTGGAACGAAAAGGCGGACCAAGCCTTCAAGAAGCTCAAGATGGCGTTCACCACGGCTCCCGTCCTGGCTCACCCAGACCCGGAGCTCCAGTTTCAAGTAGAGATCAATGCCTCCTCAGTTGGGGTAGGGGCCGTGCTCTCCCAGCATCAGGGCACTCCACCTAGGCTACATCCCATCGCTTACCTATCACGCAAGCTCTCGCCAGCTGAAAGGAACTATCACGTGGGCGACAGGAAGCTGTTAGCCATCAAATTGGCCTTCGAGGAGTGGAGGCATTGGCTCATGGGTGCCAAATTCCCGGTGCAGGTAGTCACCGACCACAGGAACCTCGAATATTTAAAGGGAGCCCGCCGACTCAATGCCAGACAAGCCCGCTGGTCCCTGTTTTTCAACCGTTTCTACTTCCTGGTGACCTACAGGCCGGGCAAAGACAATGTTAAGGCTGATACGCTCTCCCGGATCTTCTATCCCCCCGACAAGACCGCTCTCCCCGTCAAGAGCATCTTACCTCCTCAGGTGTTCTGTCACGCCCTCTCCTGAGAAATCGATGAGAAAATCCATAGTGCAAACGCCAGCAATGCTCCTCCCAGAGAGCTGCAAATCCCGGAGGGGAGGATGTTTGTGCCTGACCTGTTCATGAAGGAACTCATCATGTCCATGCACACCAACCCAGTCACCCAGGGGAGAAAAGGACTGCTGAAAAACTGAGGAGCGCTGGTCCATGTTCCTCCCTTCCTCTTCTGTAAACAGTAGATTACTAACGCTCCGTCTTCCCAGCTTCCTTACCTGTCCGATAGCTTCCTCTCCTTCGGACAGCTATTCTCCTCCTCTTTCCCTTTTCCCAACGCTCACCCCAAATATTTGTTGTTTTGGGCTGGTCTCTCCCCTGTGCTTTATCTCCTGGCAGATTCCTCGTGACGCCTGCTTCCCCTGTCGTCCCCTTCCTCCCATCTCATCTCCTGGGACCTCCAAGCACAGCGCCTCATCTCCTCCCCTGTGCTTTATCTCCCGGCAGATTCTTCGCGACGCCCGCTTCCCCTGTCATCGCCCTGCCTCCCGTCTCGTCCCCTGGGACCTCCAAGCACAGCACGTCCTCTCCTGTTCCTCTTCCCTGCCTGTTGTTTTCATCAGCCTCACCCCTTTTCTCAGTCCTGTTCATCTCTTTTTATTCAATAAACTTTTGTGTTCTGCATCAGCGTCTTCTCATCCTCTGTTCTCGCCAATTCATAACAATATACAAATAAAGATTATTATTATTATTATTATTATTATTATTATTATTATTATTATATAACACAAAGCTTTGATTGGCAAACGTTATTCCTGATGCATAAATACACATGCATATGCAGTTTGATAGCATAAGGTACCGGCTTCTAGAAGCCCTATTTCCAGAAAAGGAAACACTTGGGACACTTACTTAAAATGCACTAAAAACTGTAATCTGTTATCTGTCCATTCATTTGAAACTTTATTTAACAGACCGAAATACAAAGAAAAGATTTTCAGTGTTTTCAGTGATGAACTTGTTTCTATTTGTTACATATAAATACAAGTCTCCAGACCTAAACCCTACTGAGCACCTGTGGGGCATCTTGAAGAGGAAGGTGGAGTAGCACAAAGTGTCTAATATCCACCAGCTCTGTGATGTCATCATGAAGGAGTGGAAGAGAACTCCAGTAGCAACCTGTGCAGCTGGTGAATTCCATGCCCAAGAGGGTTAAGACTAGCTAAATAACAATGCTGGTCACACAAATATTGCACTAATATTGAGTTATTTTTAGAAGACATACTGCTATATAAGCTGTACACTGACTACTCTAAGGTATATCCAAGTTTCATTTCTATAGTGTTGTCCTATGAAGTGATAGAATAAAATATTTGTAGAAACGTGAATGGTGTACTCACTTTTGAGAGTGACTGTGCAGTATATGTGGAGGGCACAGATGCACCCCATCCCATCACAGATGCTGGTTTTTAAGCTGAGTATGTGGGTTGTGTTCATGAAACATTTGCCAAATCCTCTCTGCTAAAGCCAAACAACTTATTCTGCCATTGACTAATTTGGTCTTTGGTGGACTGGATGATTGAAGTTTAAAGAAACAAGAGATATTGACTATTTAACAATTTATTCCTTTAACAAAAAGGAGCCTCAGTAGTGTGTGGAAGAAACATACACAGCCACAACAAATAAAGCAATATAACACAACAAATAAACACAATAAAGCCTTCTGATTAACTGTAATTTCTTGAAGAACCACAGGTGTAATGTTGGCCATAGGCTGGATGTTTTCCTTGGGAGTTTTTTTTTCCCCCACACTCTGACCTTGAGAGCTGTGGGATTGGTCATAGGGACTTTGATATAAAGTTGCTTTTTCCTTCAACTTACACTATGCCTTCCACAATAATTGCTCTAGCAGTGGGGTCTTCACATATAGCTTGAACAAAACTACAGGGTTTGAGCAGTCAAAGTTAGCTGGAACTGTGCACCTGACACATACCAGCTGGACAATGGCAATAACAATAGCCTGCTGCTTAAGGGGAGGGTGTTATTGGATAAAGCTTTAGAGATGAGTGTGAATAGGACCTGGTCTGCATGTTATTTCTCTCTAATCAGCTCATCAGCGCCATTGAACCTAGTCTCTCTAATGAAATCTTCTTCACAAGTAATGCCACTTGAATTGCTAATTATGGGTCATCATTTCCTGGCAGATCCTGGCAGATTCATTATAATCTCTACCTATGTTCCTACCAATTAGCTCTGCTACTCTTTCATAAGAGGGTTGTCATTGGCTTGGTTCAGAAAAAGAAGTTGCACTTCTGGCTGATAATTGAGTTTCCTCAGAGAGCACAACACTTGGGGCTGCTGTTGTGGTCATTCCTTCAGGGTGACTAATGACCATTTCTTGACATCTTGGCATCTTCTCAGACAGCCTTTGGTCCTGTGATCCTCCTTGCTGTGTATGAAACAGTGATAGCAGGTTGTGAGGCTACATTACAGACAGGCCAATGTTTGCCTCCTTTTTAAAGATTATGTCTTACTGACTTTGCACTCACACACATACTCAGATACTTCTGATTTTGTCAGTGTGTCAATTGCCTTGGTGAGAGCCTTGACTTGTGCCCTTATTTGGTGAACAGTTTGAGTTTGGTCTTTCTGATCACTTGTCACATTTCATTTGGCGCAACTCCAGCTGATCACTAAGGGCAATAGTTTTCTTAAGTTAACTTAAGTTTTGTCTTAGCCAGTGGTTTCCAGAACTTTTGTTGTTGTCACTTGCTATTTTAATTACCTATGCAAAAGCACCTCATCTTTCACCAACCCTGCACAAAGGATTGTATTATGTGGCTACTCTCTCAAATACTGTTCTTAGGAATACACTTTGAATTGTCTGTTCATCATGCTCAAAATCTGTAGTGGCCGGCCTGTCTAGACCTGAAGATCACGTTTTCCTTCAAAACTATTAGACTATTGTTGCAATATCAGCCTCATGTCATTGTTACATTCCCCTACTTTTCTAGGGGATATTAGGGGTGTAACAACTGGGTGAAGAAACAATGTGACAGTGCGACAGCTGGTAAAGAATAGCATTACTCTTTACTGGTGCAAAAATAACAAAAAACAGTGCAGGTTACAAAATATTCACCGTGGCAATGTGATAACAAAAAGCTTGACCTCATTTACAATAAACCAAAATGAATATCTCACAATATCTCTCTAATCTGCCCTTAACCATATGGAAACTAACTGACCTTTCCTGAGTGAATTGATCTTTCTATCACCGTTGTCTCAGCAATTGAACTTTTTGCAGAACTACCCCATAAACCCACAATAATTTCCAAAAACTCTCAGCTTTTGGATGCCAGTGGCATACATATAATACTATGAGATCATGAACTACTGGTACTAAGAAATTATACATTAGAAAACACAAAAGCGATTATAAATGCAAAAGGAGGAACACAAAAACTACATATAAACAAATCCATAATCTATCAGATATACTGAGTTGTTTTGGGATGACTTAACATTATCTTTTTGCTCCCGTGTGGCGCAACAACAACGCGTTTGCCCTATCATCCAGAGATCGCTAGTTCGAATCCGGGTGATGCTATAGCTGCCCGTAGCCGGGAGCTCAGGGAGCAAGATTGGCTGTGCTCTCAGGGTGGGAGGGGCAGCATACGTTCTCCCACCATGTTAATTAGCACGACACTGTGCAATCACAGGTGTCTGTACCAAGGCTTTAGCTGTATGCAATGCAGTCCCTTTTTTGTTGTATATGCTTCCAACCAATGTGAAAATTTGTCACAGACAATTAACACATCTTGTTTACCCTGACAAGGTGGTAGCATAATGTAGTCAACTTGCAAATGTTTAAATGGGCCTGGAGGTGCCAATGTGTGCACTGCAGTTGATGACACACCCATAGTTGCATTGTTGGACTGGCACAATATACATCATCACACTATTTCAGATGCATGTGTTCGAAACTTAGAGTTCCACCATACAGAGGAGAACCTGTGAACCATGCTATTCACACCCACATGTCCCAAACTGTGTATTTGTTGTGCCAAATATGGAAGCAATACTTTGGAAGCAACATATTTACCTGCCTTCATCCAGAAATCACTAGAATCAAGACTTGCACCTTTATGTATCCAGGTCCAAACCTGGGGTATCAGAGTGCATTTGCAATAGTGAAGTACACAACTTTTCTGAATCAGGGTTAACAATTGTGTGAACAGCAGCCACTGAAATCTTTGCTAATTTACCAGCTGAATGCGCTGAGGCATCAGCCAAAGCATTACCTCGTGCTTCTTCTGAATCAGACTTGGAGTGTCCCTTGACTTTTATCACTGCTAGTTGTGCTGGGAGCTTACAGGCAGACATAAGCTCAGCTACAAAGGGAGGTATGCTTAATAGATGTACCAGCAGCAGTTAAAAATCCACATTGTTTCCAAATATGCCCAAAGTCACAAATTACTCCATAGCCATATTGGGAATCAGTGTACAGATTTACTGTAAGACCAGAAGCTAAAACACAAACCTGAGCAGAGACACATTGTCAGTTACACAGGTATCATAATCAGGTGAGCAAATCAACAAGTCATCAAAATACTGCAGCAGGACACTGGAACCTGGAAAGGTGAATTTAGAAAGGTTATCTTTCAGTGCTGCATTGAAGAATAAAGGAGATTCAATGTAACCTTGAGGAACATGAGTGAAAGTGTAAGATTTTCCCTGACAAGAGAAAGCAAACCAGAATTGGGAATCTTTGTGCACCTGTAGACTGAAAAATGAATTTGCTAGATCAATGACAGAAAACCATTTTGCTTCTTCAGGAACTTGACTCAGAATAGTGTGAGGGTTAGGAACTTCCGGTGCTCGAGCATGAATAGCCTTGTTCACTCCTTGTAGATCTTGTACAAAACGCCATTGAGTTGGTTTGCCAGGAACAGAGGCTTTCTTTACTGGCCAGATTGGAGAACGACAAGGTGATGACATTCTACTATAATCACTCTTTCCAACGAACTATTGAAAACTGGGATTATGTCTTCTATTGCTTCCTTTTTCAGAGGGTATTGAGCTGTGCAAGGCCTGCAATCACCTTTTGGAGTGATGATTAACTCGGGTGCACCCTTCATTAGGCCAACATCATATTTATCTTTTGCCCACAGCCATGGCTCAATTGAATCAAGGAAATCAACATGATTTGGAATGTGTGTGAACTGTGGTAAAAGGGACTTCAGCATGGCCAAAAAACTTTGATTCACTTCAACTTTAAAGGTTTTGCCATTACTTGAGTAATGCCATCCCTCATGCTCACTTTCTTGCCAATCAGTGAGCTCTAAACAGCTGTTAATAAATTTAGACATGTCTCGCCACTCTCCTGATTTTTCTTTAGCAAGTGAAATGTGAGGTACCTCCCCCGTGAACCATTCACTTTGCTCTGGTGTTAGTTTTACTGCACAGGCTGCCCTTAGCCCTCCCACAAATAGGGTGGTTACAAAGACGTCTTCTCTATCTCTGTTTTGGAATGCACACATGCGTTCCACATCAATGGGATCAGTTTCTACACTTGCAGTACAATGCAGATCATCAAATTGCTTAAGGTCATCATAGCCAAAATTATGTAAATGAGAGAGCAAGTAGGACCAATACATAGAATTATCTAAATGCCATCCCATCCACACACATGCTGTGGTAGGGACCTGAGGCAAATTTAGTACAGATATATCTAAACCTTCTGCAGTACAAACTAGAGTGATTCCTAATTTACACATTAAATCATGTACTAGCAAGTTTACAGGACAGGAGGACGAAAGCAGGAAAGAATGTTGCAACTCTTTTCCATCTACATGATAACAGGAGAGCTCGTCAGTGTCAAGGTTCAGCCAAAGGAACCCCACTACGAGTGTCTTCCCCTCCTGACATGGCTTTAGAACTCCCGTTTTTAACACAGAAATAGTAGCACCACTGTCTACTAAGAATGAGACAACCTGCCCCTCAACTTGCAGCTCTAAAGTAAGCAAAGCAGAAGGTTTAGTTAAAAGCATTTGATAATTCTGGACAGTCTTACCCAATTCAGTGCATGTGTGTATGTGTGGTTGTTCCGTTCTCTGCATGACTCAATCCACCTCCTTCACCTCGAATCGAGCATCTGGCAGTGAGACTTGTCTACCTGGACAGCGTGCTGCAATATGTCCCATCTTGTTGCAGGCATAGCACCTGTATTCAGAATAGTCTTTGTTACCACGTTCATGACTGCCGTCTCAGCCTCTGCTGCGACCTCAACCTCTATAACTGACTTTGGCTTTTGTCTGGCGTGTGCCAAAACAGTTTGTAATCTTCCAGTGTCCACTTCAACACAGTCATCTCTCACCTTCTGTTGAATTTCTTGTCTGAGTCCATTCAGGAAGTGATCTTTCAGGTGACTCTACCACGGGCTCATAACGTCTCCTGGATATACGTCAGGTTTTGTGATGCCTGAGTGAGCAAGATGTAACTGCTCCAACTCATAGAGATATTCCGTGACAGTTTGTCCATCCTTCTGTTTGCACTGTGACAATTTATCCAGGTTTAGTTTGATTGGAAAAGCCTCTTCGAGTCGAGCATAAAGTCCGATCATGATGGTTTGGTAGTCACTTTGTGCTATGTTAGAATAAAGTATATAATTAGGCACAGGGAGTGTACCTTGAACTTTTGTCCACTCCAGCTTCATTTTATGAGCACATGCCTTCGCCAACTCATTTATAGATGGTTTCCATCTATCTAAAATTGCCTGAGTTTCGCCACAAATCTCTGTCCTCCTAATATGGGAGGAAGATCTTCACATACCGTTTTAATGTCATCCATTGTCCATGGTCTGAAAACATAACTCACACCCTGAGGTCCCATAATCTGAATATTAGGCATCCGAGGCAGAGGTGACGCTGACGTAGAAGGACAGGGTTCCTCTCTTTTTGGAGATTGAGATTTTCCTGGAGTATGCTCGAGTCTCTTGAGTTCTGTTTTGCAGATGTGTGTTCTCCAGTTTGAGTTTGCGCTGCCTTTCTTACCTTGACCTTTGTTTGCCACTCCACATTCCCTCAGAGACAGGTGTAGGTTGAAGATGCTGAGCAGGTGCAGAGGGTTCAGCGGACGATTGTTCAGTCTTAGGTAGTTCTTCTACTTCTCCTTCTTCTCCCTCATCGGGTGGAGGTGGAGGTGGAGGAAAGTAGTCATACAGGGCCTCTTTCTGAAAATTCAGAAACTGACCACAGGTTACTGTTTACTTAGCAGTGTATGAGTTTTTACCCGCCTGATAATTTTTATCTCGCCTGATCTCTTTTTAGGCTGCCTGTCTCTATTTTCCATAGGCATGCCAATTTGGTTTCCATGGAATATTTTCAGGTGTTTTCTTTATTTTCTTTTCTGCAAGATATTCTAGACCCCTCTATCATATCTACCCCGTTGGGCTTGGAGTTGTTGTTTCAGGTTTAACAGTTCATTTATGTCTAAACTCCCTTCTGGTGGAAAGTGGAAATATTTGACCAACATAGAAATTTGGGCGCAGCTATCTGGGTCTTCCTCTCTCATTCGCCTTAACAGAGGACCATAAGGCTGAACACTGCAATGTACTACTTGAGGTGGGCAAGGTGCTTCTCTCCCGCCTTTTGAACCTGCCTGTCCCATTATGCCGTTTTTCTCGGAGCGACCAAGAATGTACTATACACACAGTTTTAGTACTTATACACTTATATTACTCACACAGATTGTAATATACTAGGACCTAGTTTTTCACCAACAGAGCTGAAGATGAAAAGTATGAAATTTATTGAAAATTTATTTGCAAAGGATCACCCAGCAGCATAAGCATGGCTGTGGGAGATGAAGGGACAGTTTCACAGACCAGTCTTTCATAGGAAAAGGACACTCCCTGCTAAATGTTTACACACACACACATAAGTGTGAAGCTCAAAGAGATATTGCTTACAGAGTTTGTTTTATTTGACTCTGGACTTCTCAAAACAGACAGACAGGGAAACATCTGCCATCTGCCATCAGATTACAAGTCTGAGGGTTAGTTCCCAGACTAATCTGACCTTGTACAAATCTATTCTCAGGAAACTGCAGGACTTAGTGGTCCTTGGTGACACTATAATGAAGCTTTTTAATAAAGACATGAAAAGGAATAAAAATCTTTCCTTTACACTAATCTACAGCCAATACTCCTAATCTGATGCCTTCTCTGAACACCATCTGAGCCATTTGCCTAGATCGGATTGGCAGTCAGACAATGGCCCTCTGCCAGTTGACTGGTAACACATGCCGTGGGACGGCTCCTGTAAACTCCTGTGAATTGGAGAGAAGAGATTAACTGCTTGGCTGCTCTCTCCAGCTCCAGGTAGCTACACACTGAGCAGGGATCTCCGGTGTGCTCTTCCATGGACCCAATCCCAGGAAATTGTACTGTGTCCAAACAACACCAGATTGACAGTTTGCTCCTTTATGTGCTTGGTGTGTTGCCTCAGGTTCTGGCAACTTTATAAACACTCTAAAATCTTCTTTTCGCTTTTTTTTCACATTTTCAGTGCTCTCCCTGTCTGACCACAGCTCTCTCTCATGTGCTTTCCCACACTCCCATTTAATCCCTCTCTCACTGCACACACACCCACATAGACAAAAGTGAAAATTAGATCATATCGAGATCATATAAATTCAGCTATGTTCCACTAGTTAAACATTACATTACATACATTACAGGCTAGACATTAGACATATAAGCTGTTAGCTACATAACCTACCTACACCATCATCCCATCTACTGTTTGTATTCATTGTGTTAATAAATACCTCATTTAATTTCAATTTTGCTGCTTGTCCTGTGGTTTTTCCACCCCGTGATCCCTGATTAGTGTGTTCGTGTGATATCAGAAGGTGACTGATTAGAGCCCCTTGTCTGCTTTGACAGGCTAGTATACCTTATATCTGACACACTATCACTTATCACTTATCTAGCCTCACTAAATTTTAAATTCCTAATGTTGTAACAGGAGTAATTGGAGAGCTCAGCTGGAAACATATTCTCTGCTCTCTGACTACAATATTGTTCAGGCAAACTAGTTGACAAACGAGGGTTTTTGGATGAGAATAGTCTGTTGTGGTGGGAGTTTGTACTGTGCCAATTTTTGACCTTGCTACTCAAAGCTAACTAGCATTTTCTGGTATTCTGACTCATGTGTGTTGGTGTTTGCCCTAGGTGTGTGTGTTGTGGTCACAGGTAAAACAGTGCAGATATCTCAATACTATGTGAGAGTGGCCCTATGTCATATTTCTGAATCATTTTATCAATGGCATATTTCAAGAACAACCACTGTGACACACCTATTAGTCAAAACATTAAAACCAGTGACAGGTGAAGCAAATAAGATTGATTATTTTGTTACAATGACATCTGTCAAGGGGTGGGATATATTAGGCAGTGAATAACCGTGAGTACTCAAAGTTGAAGTGTTGAAAGTGACTGGGTCAGAGCATCTCCAAAACAACAGGTCTTGTGGGGTGTTTCCAGTATAGTACCCACCAAATGGCATCCAAGAAAGGGCAACTGGACACTGTCATGGGCAGCCAAGGCTCTCTGATGCACATAGGGACTGAAAGCTACCTTGTCTGGTCTGATCCCACAGAAGAGCTACTGTAGCACACATGCCTGAAAAAGCTAATTCTAGCTATTATAGAAGAGTGCATGTATGTTGATTATCTAGGGAAGAGATTGCACTAGTATGAGCAGTTGAGGGTTAAGGGCCTTGTTCAAGAGCCCAGTAGACCATTTGAACTAATGACCTTCTGATCAGCAGTCTTAATGTTTTAACCACTGAGCTACCATTTTTAAATTAACTTGGCTTCCATAGTTCCCAGATCTCAAGCCGATCAAAGATCTGTGGACTCTACTGGACAAACAAGTTTGATCCATGGAGACCCAAACTTGGAACTTACTTGATTTAAATGATCTGTTGCTAGGTACTGTCTTTGTGGGATTGGCTTCTGGTTACCCTATCATGTCTTTATGCTTGTTTGTGTAGAGGACTTTCGATGGGTTATTTCTTGTGGGAGGGTTTAAGTGAGTTTGTGTATGTGTATGTGCTTGTGTGTGTGTGTGTGTGTGTGTGTGTATGCATTTGAGTGTCTATTATCCTAACAGCTGGCACTGTTTTCATCTTCTGCCTCAAATGTAACAAGGACATTTAAATGACTGATTCCTATTTTTGCATTATATTGCATAATGGAACCAGTATTAGATCACTCAAACCCCCTCACATCATTTCGATCATCAATGTCTCAGTCAGTTGTTGATTTAACCACTAGAAATGCCATTTTTTACCCCTGGAGATTTCATAATCCTTCTGCTAAAGAATTCTCATTCTATTCACATCCACCACATTCAGATTCACATCTCACACTCTTATTCGTAGAGTTGGTTTTATTAACTATCATCCTATGGTCATTTCAGGTCACGCCCCCCTCACTATGAATATAATTTTGGTTGTCCTATTTTTTCATCACCCTGGAGACTCAACTCATTATTATTATCGGATAAAGCATTCATTACTTACATTTATACCTCAATTGATGACTTGCAGGAAATAAGAATAACACATCTCATTTTCTTTGTTGTGGGAAACACTTAAGGCAAATTTGTGTGGCCAGATAATTTCCTATACTGCACATACAAAAAGATTACAGAAATCCAAAAAAAAGTTGCAAGACTTGATGTTAAGTATTGCAGGCATAGATAAACTTAATGCAACTAGCCCATCACCTGCTTTATTAAAACAATGTCTTGAGTTACAGATTGAATTTAATTTGCTTACAACAACTGATGCAGAACAGTTGCTGCTCCGTACACATATGTACCAATTATTATGACTACATTTCATTTGATCCCTCAAATAAAAGTTTCATCAGGACAGATGTGCATAGACCTATTGTTGATCAATTTTGAAATTGATTTTAAATAGATTGTCAAGTCTTTTTATTCTAATCTCCATGAGACAGAAAGTTTTCAGTTGATATGACTGAATTTCTGGAGGGATTGGTGTTTCCCACCATTGACTCAGAGACCACAGGTGATCTAGGATCACCTTTACATCTAGAAGAAATCACCATGGCAATCAAAACTATGCAGACTAACAAGGTGCCAGGTCCCGATAGATTCCCAGTAGAGTTCTTTAAAACATTCAAGGAGAAGTTAGTGCCTCTCCTTTTAGAAGTATATAACATATCTTTATTTTCTGGGGCTTTACCACCAACCATAACTCAAGCATTCTCATCTCTTCTTTTGAAGAAGGACAAGGATCCTACTGTTTGTGCTTCACATAGACCTTTGTCCCTTTTAAACATTGATGTTAAGATTCTGATGCAGGTTCTGTCCTTCTGGGAATAATTGCCCCTGATCAAAACTCTTTGGATGCATAGAAAGCATTTGACTGGGTTGAATGGAGGTATTTATTTAAAGGTTATATCATGGATTAGATTATTATATTCCTCTCCAAAAGGTGTACAGTCTAATTATTTCTCTTTGTTATGTGGAACTAGACAGGGGTGCCATCTGTCTCCCTTATTGTTTGCTCTTGCCATCAAACCCCTATCAATTGCATTAAAGTCTCTAATTTCTTTTCAGGGAATCTCTCGATTGTGTATTGAGCTGAAATTATTGTTATATGCCGATGATTTGCTGTTATATGTTACTGATCCATTATGCTGTTTTCCTTCAATTCTGGAGGAATTTTGGCTCTTTTTCAGGATACAAAGTGAATTTACAGAATATTGCGTGTTATCCAGTTAACGTGCTAACACTATCACATAAAGAATCAGCTATTCCCTTAAAAAGTGCCACAACAGGATTCAATTATTTGGGGATACATATTTATTGTAATTTGCCATCCCTCTTTAACAAAAAATTTGCTCCATTAATGAGCAAGTTTAAATTTTAACTACAAAGATGGAATTCAGTTCCTTTGTAATTAATAGGTAGAATCAATGTCATTAAAATGAATGTCTTGCCCATGTTTCTATTTCTAGTCCAAAATATTCCGCTGATGCTGCCCAAGCCGTTTTTTTTTTTTTAGAATTCTTGATCAATGTATTACAAATTTTGTATGGGATGGGAAGGTCCCAAGAGTGAGAAATTCACTTTTACAAAGATTTAGGTCAGATGGTGGACTATCCCTTCCCAATTTTCTATTCTATTACAGGTCTGCTCACATTCAAAAGGTACTTAATTGGCTTCATACATTGGAGTTGCAAAGGTGCAGGCTGGAAACACATTCCTGTTCTCCACTTTCTGCTCTCCCATTGCTCACTTCTCCCCTACCTCACAAGATTTCAAAGTAACTCATTGGTACTTTCCACCTTCTGTATATCGTTTCAGTTTAGAAGTCATTTAAAATGTAAGACTTCATCCACGGGCAGCACGGTGGCGCAGTGGATAGCACTGTCGCCTCACAGCAAGTAGGACCCGGGTTCGATCCCCGGGTGGGGCGACCTGGGAAATTTCTGTGTGGAGTTTGCATGTTCTCCCCGTGTTCG
>JAOVVG010196570.1:0-18004 GCA_028566375.1 Leptodoras nelsoni | reverse complement strand
GACACCAGTTTAATAAAGTTGAGGAATGTGTAAAGGACATTAGACACTGGATGCTGAATAACTTTCTTCTACTGAATACTGATAAGACAGAAGTAATCTTTCTGCGTTTGTTGACTCCAATATTTCATTTGAAGCTCATGTAGATAACATTACTAGGATAGCTAAAATAAGAAATATAATGTTGCAGCATGATGCAGAAATATCAGTTCATGCTTTTGTTAGCTGGATTATTGTAATGTCTTGCTGTCTGGATGTTCCAGTAAGTGTATAAACAAAATCCAATTAGTTCAGAATGCAGCAGCCAGAGTCATTACTCGAACCAAAATATATGATCACATCACGCCCATCTTATGCACACTGCATTTCTTTTTCTCCCACCTTTCTGTTGCTTTGAGACAATGTCCATTGTTAAAACTGCTTTATAAATAAAGTTGAATTGAATTGAATCAATAGGAGAGGAAATAACAGATACACATGATTTAAGAAGTACTGTCAGCACAGGGTTCAGGAAACATGTTGAGGTGGAGGACTTGGCAACAATGTTAGATACTACGGATTAATCAACAGGGGTGAAAGCAGAAAAAGAGCAGTTGCTGTTGAGAGATTTTTGCAAGAAAGAAGAATGAATTACAATGGGGATAGGTTGGTAGAACACATCAATTTTAACTTCAAAGAAATAAAAAAAACTGACACTGAGCAGGGGACCTGGGAATAATTAAAAAAGGGTGAAGAAGCTTATTTATGGTGCTAAACAGTTTTAGGTCTAGCACTGCCACTCTTGATGATGTTAGAGTATTAGGAAGATGAGACAGCATTAAGAGCATCCTTGTACTTTGAAAAATGGTCTGAGGAGAGTGAGAGATGAAGAGTAAGGCATTACTATTACTAATAGCAATATCTCTTGTATAGGTACTTCAGCTGCTTTCCCTTGTCCTTCATGGCTGTAAGCACACGGGTGAAAGATGAAAAGGCGGAGTCATAGTGATTTGACAAGTTCTAAGAGAACAGAGAGTGTTAACTGTTTTACATACCACAGTATTGTATGAACCAGTAACAGAGACGTTTTTGATACTGGTGGAACAAAGTCAATCCAGTGTGTGACCATGAGTATGTGTATGAAAACAACATGCTGGATAAAACCAAAACATTCAAAGACAGACAGGCGCTCAGTAATAAAGGAACAACTAGTTTTGATGTGAATATTAAAATCACCCAGTAAAATGACATTAGGACAGACAGATAAGGCAATAGTTAACAGTTCATTCAAATCAGACAGAAAAAAGAGAAAATGGTTTGGTAGGTTGATAGATTAACAGCAGCAGCATTGGAGTGAGGGTGAGAATCTTCAGGACCAGATATTCACAGGATGTAACATCATGAAAGATCTCTTTAAACTACTTTGAAAAACTGCAGCAAGACCCGCTCATTTTCCGGTGAGATGTGGTTAAGATATATGCATGAAACCATCTAGCGTTGACACATTTATTTACAGAAAGTCCCCAGCGTGTTGCCAAGTTTCCATAAGCAGTTTTTTGGATAATTGGATCATTAATGTGTGAGGCTTTATCAGTGACAGAGCTGGAGTTGAGAAGGCCAGTTTTCACAGGAGATACAGATGACATTACAGAAGGAGAAGAAGAATACAGTTATTGAAATGAGCAAAGAACGGCATGATAAATTCCAGGGTCAAAAGATGGATGCACAAATGCAGACCAATGATAAACATAGTAATTTTATGATGCATATTCACTGAACAGGAAGGAAAAGGAAACAGCACACTGCTGAGCCACCTTAGCCATACACCACTCACTACATTAGCCAAACACCACAGATACCACAACCAGAATATAGTGACAAGAAGTAGATTGACTGAAAAGCAAAAAAACAACAAGACAACACTTTGCACAGGTGTAGCATGTTAGGTCGGGTCGGGACTTGAACCCCGGTTGCTGGAGTGGTAACCCAGCAAACACCCACTAGGCTAACTGGGGAATGACTCAAGTGCAGAGGTCGGAGAAAAAGGCTTGAGTTCAATAAAGTTTATTCGAAAATCCACTCAGGTAACAATTAATCCAGACAGGGGGGTGCCAGCGTCCAAAAGGAGAAAGTAAATCCAATGCAAAGAAAATAAGTTCCAAACAAAAAATCCACGAAGCAATATCAAAGAAGACAAAATCCAAAAGCTCAGAAGATATACAAGTTCCAAACAAAAAATTCCAATAGGCAATATCAAAGCAGACAAAAATTCAAACGCTCTGAAGATATACAAGTTCCAGGTAACAAAAGGCACAGAAAATTGCAACCGGTGGTAATTCAAATGAAGCGCACGTGAGACTCACCAAAAACAACTCAAAGACTCAGTGACAAGAGACAAAAATGGGGTAACATAAATAACCTAGGTAATAGAACACATGACCACATCAGAATAGGCAATTAGGGAATGGAGGGAAAGTTAACCAAAAACAGGTGGAGCACAAACACATGGCAATGAAAACAAAGAAGCACATGGCTATCAAAACAAAGACAAATAACCTAACTGTCAAAACAACAAAAACATGACAAGGGAGAAACAGTGACCCCTAGTGGAAAAAGTCAAAAGTCAAAGTCACAACCTAACATAGCATAAACCAAAACATGCAAAATAAGAGTCAGAAAAATCAAGAAAAACATAACGAAGTGAGAGAAATTAAAGTCAAACCGGCAATCAGTTGAGAACAGCTTTGACACTCTGAAACTGTCACATGGGCTCAAGAAAAGCCCATGTCGTTTTCCCTTCTATCCTTTAGCTCAAGTAACTAAATCTACACATGCCATCTATGCTTTAAAGTTTAGCTGGAATTGAAGGGAGTTGACACACTTTTCTTAGTTTTTCATGTATTGCCACATACAACCTATATTGGCAGCAATATCCTGGTTAGGTTAGATGTTCAGGTGGACACCATCAACAATGTTCTCTGGTCATTAACTGGAGTTCAAGAGGCCTGAGCCTGCCCAGAGCCTGAAAACTTGGGCTCAGGACAGATCATCCCTGAAGCTTGTCAGATGGTGAATAAACACCATCCATACATCTGAATGCATGGCCTGGCCAATGCTTGAATCATTCACAGGTGGTTTTCCAACCATCACCTAACTTTTTCAGCCTAGGTCTATCCAGCAAAGGCAACCCCTATAATGGCACTGTGTGCCAGATCAGCTTGTCTGCTGGTACCAAATAAGACTGCAGAAGACCCAGTGATTGGAGTCCCAGTGATTGGACCTATTCTTGGCCCACTATTCATATTGGCCCAACATTAAAAGTAATGTACAGAAAAGTGCCTAAAGCTATTGCTATCTTCTCCACTGTGATTGAAGATGACTGCATTGTGAGTCACTCTAACTGATAGTGAACAGACGACACTACAAACTGTCACTGTTCTATCTATTGACTCCTCTTCAGAGACTACCCATGAATCCATCAAAGCAGTTTCAACAGGGGGGTCAGCAGTGACACACAAGCCAAAGGAAAAACTGTACCCCAAATTTGGGTCCCAAGTTCAGCTGGTGCTAAGCAAAGCCAACACCTTCTGTAATTGGGAAGAGCAGACATTTTTCCTTCATTGCAAAACTAAGGTGGGTTAAACACATTTTCTGTATACCATTTATTTATTTATTCTATTTTAATTTCTTTATTTTTTTTTATATCTTATTAAAAATTGAAATATTGTTACATTTGTTGAAGACCATATCTTCCTGAACCTTCCTGGTTGTTGTGTTTGGTGTGTTAATTTTTCTTTTTTTTTTGTTTGAATATTCACTGCACAATTATTGAACAAAAACATCAATGTATTTTCAGCACAAATCTACATATAGAAGAGCTCTACAATACATGCAGAATGGGGGAAAACTCGGAGAGCTTTGTCATCATCAGGAATCCAAGAAAATGGCAAGGATTGTTTTTATTTTGAGCAAGAAGGACTGTTCAACTGTTCAAGTCGCTGTTCAATACCCACTGCTTTCTCAGAGGCAAGTAACACTTTTTAGGATTGTCAGTTTAATTAATTTCACAAAGATGTTTAGAGGATGAAATATCTGGGTGAAGTATCTGACAGTGTCTCATCCTCTTGTGTTGCTAAACTGTAAAGGGCCTCTCACTACATGGCATTTAAGAATATAGCCAGCATGTACACTCTCACCCTAAATTGGTCAGTTGAGACATTTGGAAAGGATTCTATTAATATACAGATCTAATTTAGAATGATAATCCTTGATAATACCAATAATAATTGGTAATCCTTGTGGATCTGCTAAAAACGTTTACTGTACAACACTGGTGTTATGAATCGGTTGGAGCAGAGCAGGAGGAGATGCTAATGCGGGAACAAAGTCCAAAGTTTATTAACAAATACTAGCAAACAGGAATGATAGTGAATGAATGCAAGGGGCAGAGACACTGGAGAGGTGGCGCTGTGAGTAGGACCCAGGAGGCAAGACTGGAGACGGGACGATGGCAGGGGTAGCGGGCATCGTACGGGGTCTGCAGGGAGATAGAGCACAGCTGAGAGACCAGCCAAAAAAAAATAAATACTGGGATGAGTGTAGGGAAAACAGGAAAGGGAGAGAACAGGAACAGCCGTCCAAGAGCGAGGAAGAGACCGGACGGGGAAGGAAGCACAGAGGCCGAAGCGGAAGGGCTCCGGAGACAGACAGCGGGGAAGTAAGGAAGTGAAAAGTAGGGCTTCGCGGGTCCGGGTGAGAGAGCGTGAAGAGAGAGAGAGAGATGCAGCGAAAGCGAGGGAGAGAGAGAGAGGGCCAGGACACCGCGGGTTAGTCTGGAAAATGTGACTAGATACAGATAAGTGTGAGGTTAGTAATCTACGTACAGGGTAAGAGGAAACGAACATGAACCAGCGCACGAGCGCACGCTGGCGGTGGCGCTGGCACCGCTAACCAACGCACACACTGCTGGCCGACTCAACGAGCTGCTAATAATAAAGGAAAGCTCCTACACAAACAGAAACCTAAACTAGCAACGAACAGACGTAGGAGCACAATAACAAAACCAAAAGACAGGGAGACACGCAAACGCAAGCACACACAAGCAAGCAGGGAAACCAAGCACGCAACACACGCACAAACAAAGAGCAGGCACGCACTCACCAAACACACGAAGGAAAACAGTCGCATGGGAAGAAGATTCACTAATAATCAGGACGGAGGAAAAAACTGACGAAACAACGCTATATAGATAGAAGTGGAAAACGCTCAGAGAAGGTTGACTGGCAAACCAATACTTCATGAAGCCCAAACGCACTAGGCGCTCTAGAAATAAGAAACGGAACCAGAAGTAGGGACGGCCACACCCAGTGAGGAGAGAGAAACGGAATCAGAAGGAGGGACTAGAGGAATGAGGAAGGGAAGTGGGTGTGGTCTCGCGGTTTCTAACAACTGGGTTGCTGTCACATACTCCTCTTAAAGATTTGAACAAAAACCCAGATAGCAATAGCTAGCATTATATTTCTTTTACCTTTTTCGAGAAAAGTGGTTGAAGACAGCAGTCGACATGACAAACATCAGCAAGAACAACTGCAGCTGCATCTGAAACTAGCACCAACATTTTGGTCATTTTACAAAAGAGACACACGATCAGCCATAACATTAAAATTTATGACAAGTGAAGTGAATATCATTGATTATCTCAGTACAATGACATTTGTCAAGGGGTTGGATATATTAGGCAGTGTATAACAGTGAGCACACAAATTTGATGTGTTGAAAGTGAGAAAAGTGGGTAAAAACTGGGGCTCTTGTGGGATGTTCCTGGTACGCTGTGGTTAGTACCTAGCACAATTGGTCTAAGAAAGCTCAGCAGGTGGACCGGTGACTTTGTCGGGGCAGCCAAGGCTGACTAATACGCATGGGGATTAAAGGCTAGCCTGTGATAGAGAGATACTGTAGCAGAAATTGCTGAAAAATTGAATGCTGGTTATAATAGAAAGGTGGCAGAGCACACAATGTATCACAGTTTGCTGTGAATGGGGCTGTTTAGCTGTAGACCACCAAAAGCACATATAATAAGCATGTCAGCATCAGAACTGGACCATGGAGCAATGGAATGGTTGTTTTTTTTAACATTAGAGGATTTTAGTAACTGAATTTCATTTGTAGACTGGTATATGCCTAGATGTCTTCTTAGCACAACAAAAACATACACAATCTCTTATGGAGGTATGTCACCACACACTTTGTATTCCAGATGAATATTGTCTCTTATTGTGTTCTTCCCTTAGAATGGGTTATGCAAGATAATGCTTTTTTCTTTTCTTTTCTGACTGATGAGGCTTTTATGTCTTACCTGAAAAATACAACATTTGATTGTACTGACATGTCGCAGTCCTGGCATTTGTTTACTCTCTCCCCAGAACCTGCATGCTCTCACTGCATGCCCTCACTTGGCCCTGCACGTGCCTTTTCCCTGCCTCCTGATCAGTCTGCTCGCCTGTTCCATATTTACCCAGCCCTACTTAAGCCAGCTCCTCCACTCTGCCAGACGTTTGGTATCCTGCCTAAATTCTCCCTTCATTGGCCTGATATTTTGTATGTGTCTTGACCCAGTTTGCCTGATTGTTTGACCCCTGCCTGTTTACTGGTTTTTGCCTCTGCCTGCTTCATTTGGTTTTGTCTGCCTTCTGTTCAACTTAGTAAAGACCCTTACACCTTGACGTCTGCCACGTGTTCCTCCATAACAGTACAATCTGGCCAGTTATGGACCCAGCCTATGCCTCCTCTCTCCACAGCCCAGGAGCTCAGGGCTCAGGCTGCAGTGAGCTTCACCTTCATCAAGGCCAGTTGGACCAGATCATGGAAGAGCTTAACTAGCTCTCTCTCCTCCGACATGATCAGGTTGAAGAGTGGGCCCATCAGCTCTCCACACTGGATCTTCTGCCTATGCTACCAGTGCCGCACAAGCATGCCGCTTCCCCAAGCTTTCATTGTGCTCCTGGGCATTTAAACTTCAGTCCTCCTCATTCCCTACGGAGCGATCCAAGGTAGCGTACATCATCTCACTCCTTTCTGGCAGAGCTAAACTTTGGGGGACAGCCAAATGGGAGAGATAATCTCCAGTCTGCTGCTCTGCCAATTCTTTCTCCGCAAAGTCTTCACCAGCTCCACTTCCAGTAGAAAGGCAGCTCGCAGTTTACTCAAGCTTCAGCAGGCTGAGCGCTCCGTTTCGTGTTATGCTATTGATTTCCTGTGGAAAGAGGACGGGACCTTATACCTTATACAATGGACTGTTATGGAGGAACACAGGAAAAGGACCCGAATGCAAGACACAAGGCAGAAATCAAGGTAAGAGTCTTTACTAAAGTGAACAGAAGGCAGACAAAACCAAAAGCAGGCAGAGGCAAAATCCAGTAAACAGGCAAACAGGTTATCGAGGGCAGGCAAAGGCAGAATCCAAAGAGCAAAGCAATAGGATCAAGACACATACAAAATAGCAGGTAGAACAATGGTGGGAGAGTTTAGGTAGTCTGGTAGTGGACAGAGTAGAGGAGTTGGCTTAAGTAGGACTGGGTAAAAGAGGAGCAAGTGAGCAGGCTGATGAGGTGGTGGGGCCAAGGCACATGCAGGGCCAGGTGAAGGCTGAAGAGCATGCAGGTTCTGGGAAGTGAGAAACAGAGAGAGAGTAAACAAATGGCAAGCCTGTGACATGACATAAACTTTGTCAAACCTCTGAAAAAAGCCTACATTACAATAAGACTCCAGATAAACAAGAGCCCATTTATTAACGAAATGTAGTCAGTCCAAGAGAATGTTCCTAAAGAAAGAGTAGAGGAATTAGTTTACATAGAATTTAGGCTCATATTGTATGGGTTACACATCATAAAATGAAAAAATTGCTGAATTAAAATGGTCTCTAATTTATCACCAGCTTAACATTTAAACATGTCAATCAATTCAATGAACATTAATGAGATTAATATATATATGTATATTTTTTTATTAAGTTAAGAAGTTTGGATTGGATGAATTGAAGTAAATTATTTAGTTGTCTCTTTTTATACATTTTGGTTTTCCAAGTTGCTCTGTTAAATCATTATGAAGTGATCATGTGTTGGCAAAGTGCTGTCTTTCCCACCATTCCCATTTCCCACCATATCCTGCCTTACCTATATTGTAAGGCATCACATTGATTAGCATCTTAGCAAAAAAGAATTGTAATAAAATGTTACTTCTGTGCTGAATTTATATTAGGTGAACATAATTTAAAATATAATTCTTATACAATAGTTCATACATTTATTACCCAATATGATCTATTTTTTTACAGATATGATGCAGTTTCTTATGGAGCCCCTAAGGGGTCATTGTTCAAAAAATAAAAGGCAATGACAATGAGTTCTCTCACAAATATTTTGCATTCCTCACAACAAATTCTTTTGATGCACATCCTCTCTCTTTGATTTGATTCTGGCCGAACTGTGTACTGATGAGTGGTAACTAGTCAGATTACTGAAATGTGTCATGCCCACAGTTATGTGGTAAGATTTAAGCCACAAATGTAAGTCTTAGAGAGTCAAATGCAACACTTTTGCCTGCTATTTTCTGAAAGTGATTTTATTCAGGATTCCCGATGATGACAAAGCTCTCTGATTTTCCCCATTCTGCATGTATTGTATAGCTCTTCTATATGTAGATCTGTGCTGAAAATACCTTGATGTTTTTTTTTCAATAATTGTGTGGCGAATATTCAAACAGAATGGAAAAATACAATTAACACAACAGTCTCAAGAATCAGGAAAGTTTAGGAAGATATGGTCTTCAACAAATGTAACAACATTTCAATATGTAATAAAATCTAGAAAAATATAAAGAATTGAAAATAGAAATAAATAAATGGTATTTATCAGAAAATGTTTAATTTTAGCATGTTGCCCATTTCTTTGTGCTTCTTCAAAAGAGCTTGAACAGTACATCTTGAAACCCCAGTCTGCTTTGAAATCTTTGCATGGGAGAGCCCTTGCTGATGCAGTATAACTACCTTGTGTCTTGTTGCTATGCTCAGTCTTGCCATGGTGTATGCCCTGTGACATGAGACTGTCTTCCACAACCGCACCTTGGTAGCAGAGTTTTGGCTGTTCCTCACCCAGTTTTAAGCCTCTTACACAACTGTTTATGTTTCAGTTAATGACTGTGTTTCAACCTACAGGCATTTGTATTCAGCTCCCTGTACTTTGATTGTGCTGAAGTGTAAGCTATGAACATCTCACGGAGCACTGTTCCGTCCATCATCCAAAAATAGAAGCAGTATGATGTTACAGATGAGACACAGAAAAGAACCCAAACCCACGACATGAATGCAGCAAGGGTAAAGGTGAGAGTATTACCTGAAGGTAAGCAAGGCAGATAACCCAATAAGGGGCAGGCAGAGGCAAAATCCAAATTACAGGCCAAGGTCAAACAATCAGGCAAACAGAACAAAAACAGGCAGAGGCAAAGTCCAAAGAAACAAAAAAACATCAAAAAACAGACAGACAGCAGGCAGAGCAAAAGCGGGAGAGTCTAGGCAGAGCAATAAACAACTCGGTTGGTAACCAAGGGAGCACTGAAAAGGGGAGAGGCCGGTGGCAGAGGATGGCAGAGTTGAGGGCATACTCGTCCCAGTTCCTTGGCCCAAAAGGAAGGAGAGCAAGCGGTGATACAACCCAAGGTGGTTTCCAGATCTTGGTTCTTGTGCTCTGTCTGCCCATTGGATTGAGGGTGAAAGCCTGAGGAAAGACTAGCAGAAGTTCCCAGTAGTCTGCAGTACTCCTTCCAGAACCTGGCCGTGAACTGTGGGCCCCGATCAGAAACAATGTTCTGGGGTAGGCCATGCAGCCGAAAAACATGGTGAAGGAGAATGGTGGCTGTGTAGTCAGCAGTGGGGATCTTGGGGATGGCCACAAAGACCATGATGGTCTTCCCCTGTGATGATGGTGGTCCTGTGACAAAATCTACAGATATATGAGACCAGAGCAGGTGTGGGACCGGTAGAGGGTGCAGGAGCCCAGGGGGGTGGGAGTGGGAGGCTTTGTATTGGATGCAGGTAGCGCAGGCTGAGACAAACCTCTGGGTATTGGCCTCCATGGAAGGCCACCAGAACAACTGGCAAAGCAGGGCCAAGGGGCATGAGATCCCAGGATGGCAAGTAATGCAGGAGGTGTGAAGCGATTAACCCTCCTATCATCCTTGGGGTCAATTTGACACCATTCAATGTTTATCATTCAAAAAATAGTAGTTGACTTTTTTTTTTTGCTTCATATTTCATGACTTTTCCTAATTTGATGCGGACAACTGACAAAGCATAAAAATGTCATGATATTTTTTCAATGTGCTGAACACATATTGCACGCATTGGTCATCCTCAGGGGTCAATTTGACCCCAAGCTGTTTTAGCTGTTAAAACTTGTCTGTCAGTGTGTGTGACCTAACATGACCACACCTGCAGGTGCAGTTGATGCATTTGAGTTGATATATTTTGTTCTATTCCCATGAGAACTTTGATACTTCCCGTACCATCGGCATAAATGTGTGTGTGTGTGTCTGTGTGTGACTTCTCTCACAACTGTCAAAGTAGAACTGTTTTTTCCCGCACTGTGGAGGGCGTGGTATTTTGGTAGTTCATGAAAAATCAGGGAGGAGCAAACATAAAAGCTTGCATCTCAGTCCTCTTTCCAAATCATTCCTCATTGTGCTCTGAGCATACTGCAATCTGCACACTCTCTCTTTGAGAATGTCTTCTGGGAAAAGGTTTACTGTCAAAGATGTTTTGGACAGCTCTTGGACAGTGAAAGTGACTTAGAGGAGATTGTCTCTGAGACAGAGGACTGTGTTCAGGAGGACCATGATATTGAGGAATTCTTATCTGATGAGAATGAGTGTTGACCCTCCTGTTGTCCCTCAACCACCTGCAGACATGATCTCTTCCAAAAATGGAAAGATACTATGGTCCCTTTCCCCACTGAAACAGCAGGGTAGACGTAGAGCTAGTAATATTATCAAAATGGTTCCAGGACCCACCAGATATGCAGTCAGCCATGTTGATGACATCAAGTCATCATTCGAGCTCTTCTTAATGCCATCAATAAAAAAAATATTGTGCTTGGGATGACAAATTTAGAGGGGAAGCGTGTATATGGGGACACTTGGAAAGACTAGGATGAAGTTGACTTGGAAGCCTACATTGGCTTGCTAATTTTGGCATCAACTTGGTCATTCTGTGAGAGTCATGAATGTGCTTTCAACCTGAAAGTTTTTCTGATGGTGGCGCTCCAGTAAAGGTCCTATCCATCATCACCAAAACAAGACTTGTGGTCATTAATGTTGAGAAGTAAATTTGTGAAGATTTGTATGAAAAATTCAAGATAAATTAATTCTAAATTAAAGGTTTGGCCTGATGGTGGTGCTAGATGACAGGTCAACTCACTGATTTTCAAGGGGTTATTTATGTATTCAACAAATAAACAAAGTGCCTGACACAAAAACGTGGTCAACAATCATTTTCTGGAGGTAAATATGCCTGGGGTCAGATTGACCCCAAGGACCAAATTTGTTATTATATTTGAGGACGATAGGAGGGTTAAGCATGTCTTTTAATCCACTAAAATCTATACAGGGTCTGAGCATCTTGTCCTTCTTTTCCACAAAGACCATGCCAGCAGGAGACGAAGAGGGCCAAATGATGCCTGCTGCCAGAGACTCATTGATATAGTTCTCCATAGCCAGCATTTCTGGTGTGGACAGGGAATACAGACAACCCCTGGGGGGAGAGGTGCCTGGAAGCAGATCGATGGCACAGTCATAGGAGCGATGTGGAGGTAGAGACTTAGCCCTGGCCTTATTGAAAATGTCAGGGAAATCAGCTTCAACCTGAGGAATGTGGCTAGGCAGAGGGGCCGACCCTAGGCAGTCGGTGTGGCAGGTCCTGTTCCAGCCATAAATAGTACCAGAAGCCCAGTCAAAAACCGGCCCAAAACCCAGTCAAGAGCTAGGAACAACCTAAGACCACAAGAAGAGCTGGTGTATTAGAACCAGATCTGTTCCTTCTGATTGCCTGAAATGAGAAGTTGGAGAGGAACAGTCTGCATGGTTACCTCCATGAGAGGATGCCCATCCAGCACACTAGCCAGAAGTGGTTTCTTTAAAGGAACAATGGGAATGTCCAGATACTTGGCTAGGCTGAGGTCCATTAAGCTAAAGTCGGCATGGACGGAGGGGCAGACAGGGGATTGTCTCTCCTATTCGGCTGTTATCCACAGTTTGGCTCTGCCAGAAAGTAGAGAGATGATATATGCTACCTTGGAGCACTCCATAGGGAACGAAGAGGGCTGAAGTTCAAACGTCAAGGAGTACTGAACCAAGAAAGCCTAAAGCTGGCAGGATCCCTGGAATAGTGCTCTGGCAGTGGGATATGGGGCTCAGTGAAGATGGCATGTTGGCGTGGCGCTGGTGGGGAGGGCAGCGGAGTCATTGTGGAAAGCTGATGGGCCCACTCCTGTACCTGGTCATGCCAGAGGGAGAGTTGGTTCAGATTTTCCATGATCTGGTACAGCTGGGTTTGCTCCTGGTGAATTACAGCTGCTTGGGCCCTGATCTCCTGGGACATGGTGGCTGGGTCCATAACTGGCCAGGTTGTACTGTTAAGGATGAGATACAGGAAAGGACCCAAACACATGACATGAGGCAAGGGTAAAGGTGAGAGTCTTTAATGAAGGAAAGCAAGTCAGATAATCCAATAAGGGGCAAGCAGAGGCAAAATCCAAGTTACAGGCAATAGTCAAATGATCAGGCAAACAGAACATCAAAGACAGGCAGAGGCAAAGTCCAAAGAAAAAAGGCAACAGGGTCAAAAAACAGACAGACAGCAGGCAAAGCAAAGGTGGGAGAGTCTGGGCAGAGCACTAAATGAGTGAGAAGGGCAGAGGAGCTGGCTTAAGTAGGTTGGGTAAATGAGGAACAGGTGAGTAGACTGATGAGGAGGTGGGGCCAAGGCATGTGCAGGGACAGATGAGGGCTGCAGAGCATGCAGGTTCTTGGGAGAGAGAAACAGAGTAATGAGTAGCAGGAAAACCTGTTAAAGGCTGCTAAAGACGAGACTGGGGCCGAGGTTCAGCTTCCAGCACGGCAACAACCCTAAGCATATAGGCAGAGCTACAATGGAATAATTTAAATCATAGCATATACATGTGTTAGAATGGCCCAGTCAAAGTCCAGACCTAAATCCCATTGAGAATCTGTGGCAAGACTGGAAAATTGCTGTTCACAGATGCTCTCCATTCAATCTGACTGAGCTTGATCTTTTTTGCAAAGAAGAATGGGCAAAGATATTTCACACTCGCTTCCGGTTGAGTGAACACTGTGCACTTCTGGCTGCCGCTGCTCTCCGGTATTTTTGTTGTTTTACTCCTTTTGTCTCTTTTCTTTTGTACATTTCTGGCCTAGCACCCCTTCTAATTGGTGCTCTACAATGTGGGTGAGCCAGTTGTCTATCTGGTCTGCAATTATTTGTATTATCCTGTCGCTCTTTTGCGAACCTGCGACAGGTCTGCTCCAATACACCACTGCTGAACTTCTCCGGCTACGTTATTTCCAGTACGAGCCTCCGCCAGCAGTGCGGCACTTTCACCCGGACATTGCTTTTCTGCCTCGCCAGCGATACATTCATCGTGGGTCTCGTCAGATTTTTCGGGTGGACAACTCTACAATAATTCCATCCTTCTGGTCCACCACCCGTCGCCCTCTCAGGAATACCGGCCGGCGTGTCAACCATAGTGCTTTGACTAGCTTAGCCAGATCAGCTAATGCTACGGCCACACAAGACTACACTACCGTCAACTTCGGTCTTCTCAACATCCGCTCACTCACGAACAAGGGACATCTCATCCAAAATCTACTTGCTGAGCGTAAGTTTGACTTCTTCTGTCTTACTGAAACCTGGCAACAACCTAATGACTTTTCACAACTCAACGACTCTACTCCTCCGGGGTTTGTTTACATTTGTCAACCCCATGGCATAGGTCGCAGATGAGGTCTTCCGATACTTCACCGTGAGAATTGGAAAGTCCTCCCTGTATCTGTGCCTGCTTTCAGCTCTCTGGAATGTTTAGCATGTGAAGCGCCTGGACCCTCTCCTACCATCATCGCTACAGTTTACCGTCCGCCTAAGCCACACAAGGACTTTCTAATGGATTTTGCCTCTCTACTCACTCATTTATCCACTCTCTCACCTAATGTAATATTGTTGGGGGGTTTCAATATCCACATGGACTGTATTAATCTTCCTCTCACCAAAGACTTCTCATCCTGTCTGGAGAGTTTTGGATTTAATCAATTCATCGATTTCCCTACCCACACAAAAGGACATACACTGGACTTAATTTGTTGTTCCGGTCTCACCCCATCTAATTGTGTAGCTGATGAAGTTCATGCTACTGATAATTTTCTTCTCTCATTTAATGCTACACTTTGTCACTCCATAACCAAGCCATCACGTCTCATTTCCTTTAGGAACATCAAAGACATTGATAAGGATGTCCTCACCTTCAGCCTGGACAATATACTGACCCTGGACAACTCATCCTCGCTTGATGAACTGGTTGATCACTAAAACAATAGTTTAACCGATATTCTCAACTCTCTTGCTCCTGTGAAAACTTCACTCATTCTGCTCCCTAGTACCCCCCTGAACTACGGTTAATCAAAGCTAAAGCTCGTCAACTCGAGCGACTCTACAGAAAATCTGGTCTTACTATTCATAAAGAAACACACATATCGCACTAGAAGGAAGTTATTGCTCAAGCTAAATCATGTTATTACTCTGTTTTAATCAACTCTAATGAAGGGAACACTAAATCACTGTTTTCTTTACTTAACAAACTCCTCCAACCCACATACTTCCTACCTTCCCACTTTTACTCTTCTGATACCTGTGATGCCTTACTGTTGTTTTTTAGTGAGAAAATTTGTAAAATCCACCAGAACATCTGTCCTGATTCACCGCCTCTCTTCTTATCTGTACCTCCTTCACATAGTCAGTCTCTCTCCTGTTTCCAGCTCCCAAATGCATCTGCCATTTCTGATCTCATTAGCAAATCAAAACCCTCTACATGTCAGCTTGATCCTTTTCCTACTGTCTTCGTTAAATATGGTCTTTCTTCTCTGCTCCCCTCCTCTGCTAACCAACATTATTCATTCCTCACTCACTAGTGGAATTGTTCCTACATACTTCAAAACGGCTACTGTCACTTCTATTCTGAAAAAACCTGGCTCAGATCCCAACAACTTTAATAACCTTCGCCCGATTTCTAACCTCCCTTTTATTTCCAAAATACTTGAAAAAGTTATTGCTACACAAATTCACTCATATCCTAAAACTGTCTGTACGAACAATTCCAGTCTGGTTTTCGTCCCCTCCATAGCACAGAAACTGCTCTTCTTAAGATCACTAATGACCTTCTCATGGCAGCTGATTCTGGTTTATCTTCCATTCTTATTCTTCTTGATCTGAGCGCAGCCTTTGAAACTATTTCTCATACTATCCTCCTTAATAGATTATCTTCCATTGGCATTAATCATATCGCACTCGACTGGTTTCATTCTTATCTGTCAGGCCGCACTCAGTTCATCCAACTCAAATCTTTCAGGTCTTGGTCTTCCCCTGTCTCTTCTGGTGTGCCCCAGGGTTCTGTCCTGGGGCCCCTACTTTTCATCATTTACCTTCTACCCCTTGGTAATATTTTCCGTTCTTTCGACATTCATTTCCACTGCTACTTGGATGATACCAAGCTCTACTTATCTAGTAAACCAAGTACTTCATTTCCGCCCACTTCTCTTCTTAACTGTCTTTCTGAAATAAAATCAATATAAAAACTCAATAGTGATAAAACTGAGATTTTGCTTTGTGGCTCAAAATCCACACTATCGAGAGTGGGCAGTATCTCTCTCGCAATTGACAATACCTTAGTCTCTCCATTACTTCAGGTTAAGAGCTTGGGTGTCACCCTAGATAGCTGTTTATCTTTTCAATCCCACATCAGTGATATAACATGGTCTGCGTATTTCCATCTGCGTAACATCAATCGTCTATGCCCTTCCCTCACTCCCCATACTGCCTCTATTCTAGTTCATAGTCTTGTTACATCCCGCATCAACTACTGTAATTCTCTTCTCTTTGGCCTTCCTCATAAAACCCTTCATAGGCTTCAGCTGGTTCAGAATGCAGCCGCCCGCATTACTTCTAAAACTCCTTCTTTCCATCATATCACACCTGTTCTTCATCAGCTTCACTGGCTTCCTGTTAAATATAGGATTGACTACAAAATCCTCCTCTACACACTTAAGGCCATACATAACCTTGCTCCCCCTTATCTGTCAACTCTTCTTCAAATCGCAACTTCTTCCCGCTCGCTCAGATCCTCCTCTTCCAAAGGTGGTAGAGACATACCCCAAAAGACTTGCAGCTGTAATTGCAGCAATAGGTGGTCCTACAAATGATGTATTCAGGAGGGCTGAATACAAATGCACAGCACACATTTCAGATTATTTATTAAAAATTTGAAAACTATATATCATTTTCTTTTTACTTCACAATTACTTGCTACTTTGTATTGGTCTATCACATAAAATCCCAATAAAATACATTTAAGTTTGTGGGTGTAATGTAAAAAAATGTGGAAAAGTTCAAGGGGTATGAATACTTTTGCAAGGCACTGTATCTAGAGAAGAAAGGCTACATAATAAGTTAATTATATATTGCAAAATAATTATGAAAAGTATTGTACTATGCACAAGTGTTTACAAAGGTTGTGTTCATATTTGGTTCAATTTGAATAAATATATTTCCTGTAAGCCAATTGAGTCTTTATTCAGTTTTCAGGTTGCTGTAGCAACTCTTTTAAATGAAAGAAAATACAGCTTTTCTTTACAAAAAAAACCTTTCACAACACATTCCACTGAAGAATAGAAATGATAAAAGAGCTGATGTGATCAACCAACACTGATCAACCGACACTTTATAGACACTTCCTTAGTAGAAGTCAAAAACTGATATTTTATAGACACTTCCTTAGCAGAAGCAACTGCTTATGTTAAATGTATAGTTGCTCTTTGAATTTTACCCACACTCATCATTGACATGAATCTCATGACAATATTGAGCTTTCAGTAATTTCTTTGAACTGTTCTTTTTCTTGGGCAGAATGAGCAAACAGCATATATCTATGATAGAAAAGATTTTGTTTGGCATACAAGTTTTATTTATTTATTTATTGCTGTAAGCAGGCATGCTCTACTGTGTTCCAATGCCAGTTCCCTGTTATTTGGCCCAGGGTTACATTTATATATATTTAATTATTTCCCCTATTTATAAATATATATTTAGTTTAACCCTGTTCCTTCATTATTTTTCCCTACTTATTCCCTCTATCAGTTGGGCTGATGAATAACAGCCCAGCCTAACCCTGCACTTGGGTCCAGCCATCCAGGCCCCCCGTAACAGAAAGGTGCAACCAGACATGGATGCAGAAGATGCCCCCCCCTCATGAGCAGCTGCTCCAGATTTTGCAGCAGCTGTCCTCCCTAGGGAAGACGTTACGGGACCTAAGGCCCAGTCAGGTGGGGGCCCAGATGGCTCCCAGATCTGTACCTCCAACCGCCAGGCCGAACGGGGACTCACAGGTCGCCACCCTGGAATGATATGCAGGTGAGCCTGAGCACTGTTGGGGTTTCCTTCTCCAGTGCTCTATAGCTTTTGAACAACAGCCCTTCCACTTTCCAACCAACCGCTCTTGAGTTGCCTATATGATTTCATTGCTCACAAGTCATGCCCTTATGTGGGCAATGGCCCTATGTGAGAGTAACTGCCTGGAGTGCACCAATGACCAGGCCTTCATGGACGCATTAAAATCCATCTGTTAATTCAATTCAATTCAATTTTATTTCTAAAGCGCTTTTAACAAAGGACATTGCCTCAAAGCAGCTTTACAAAGAC
>JAOVVG010195140.1:0-18176 GCA_028566375.1 Leptodoras nelsoni | reverse complement strand
CAATGTGCAATTAATGAAGATTGGCCACCAGGCTGGTCCAATTTAGCCATGAAACCTCCCACACTAAAATGACAGGTTTCAGTTTCACTGTCTAACCCCTGTATATACGTATACCACTTTAATTCCTTCTTGAGGAGCCTATTAATAGTCATTATTTAAGAAAAAAATTAGCTGAGGGTAAAACCCAAGGTGCTTTGTAGTAATCACATCAGCTGTGAATCTGGAAAACTTTACATTAAATGGTTTTAAAAAAAAAAAGGCTTCAGCTGTCTTTTATACAGGGAGAGTAGTGGTTATGTGAGGGCTGTGCAGCTGATTTGACCCTAATAATACAAGACCAAAAAGTTAAACCACAGAACTTCAAAAGCAGGAGAGTGCACACAAAAGGCCCAAGAAGGCTGGAGGCAGCAACAGATCATTTACATTTTTGTAATTTGGTAGACGCCCTTATCCTTATACATGACTTACATTTATCTCATTTTATACAAATGAGCTGTTGAGGGTTAAGGGCCTTGCTCAGGGGCCACAACACTGAGAGCTGACAGGGATTGGAACTCATGACCTTCTGATCAGCAGTCCAACATCTCAACCCCTGAGCTACCTCTGCCACAAATCAGAAGAAAACAAGTACAAGGGCAACACTGAGGTGCAATTATAGATGCGATTCTTCATTAAGCCAAACACCAATGCATATATCTGAGGTCCAGAGAGTGCCTCGGTAACGCACCAGAACGCCTGTATAATACTGTCATCATATACGAACTTATACAGGCGAAACAGTGATCAGACTAATTCTTTTTGTAATACTACTATAACATTGCATTGCATAATCAGGAAAAGCATACTTGCACCCTAATTGAATATTCAAAAGCAATCGATTGCTTTTGGGTCTGAAGTTTTTCATAAGGCATAATTTAATCAGCTGAAAAAACAAGCCTGTTGTATTACATGTCTCTAACAAGGTCACACAGATGTTCCATAACAAGGAAACTGAAGCTTATGGAGAGCAGTTCTAGTGTATGAGCTGATCCAGTCCTGGTTTAATCATTTGCACATACCTGTGTGTGGTGTGTACGCATAAATATTTTGAAACGATTAAACAAATCATACGTGATCGCTCTGTTCAGATGTATGTAACTTCATCAAATAGCTTGTCAATTCACTATTTTTATCACGTGTTCTTGAACAACGAGCACCAAAACGCATAATAAGCATGTAGTGGATCCTGTCCTGCCGAAACTCTGGTTTGTCAGGATGTACCTCATTAAGTGCACACATTCTTGACTCGGAACGGGAAGGTTTTAGAAGGGAGCTTTTCGTAGGCGCTGAACCAGCACTTCCAGCGCTTGTACCGTTCTTTTTACAGTCTCTTTGTCCTTGGAACTGAATTTAGGGAGAAATGACACTTCTTTTACTCTACTCATAAACATCGTGTTAGATTGCACATGGCTTTTTTCAGTTCTCACTTTTTCTTGTGTGTTCATATGTTTCAACCTGCAATTATTTCTTTGTTGTTGTTTTCCTAACTGTCAGTCAGCGCAGTTTTACTTCTTTGCAGCAAACAGCTGGTGGCACTGGGTGTGAAATAATAATTAATAGAATGGCAATAAGGGGTGTTTCTGTTGCATAAGAACCTCCTTAAATGTGTGTGTGTATGAGCAAGTGATTTGCAATGATGTTTAAATTAACTTTTGCTGTCATTCTGTCCATCAGTTTGCACTGTATCCACAAATGATACACAAATGTAAAGGGAAAAAAACGGCAAAACGTACTGTCGCCTCATAGCCAGGTTCGATCCCCGGGTGGGACAGTCTGGGTCTTTTCTGTGTGGAGTCTGCATGTCCTCCCCGTGTCCACGTGGGTTTACTCCGGGAACTCCGGTTTCCTCACACAGTCCAAAGACATGCATGTTAGGTCAATTAGTGTCTCTAAAGTGCCCCTAGTGTGTGAGTGTGTGCATGAGTGTATGTGCCCTACGATGGATTGGTGCCCTGTCTCGGGTTGTTCCTGCCTTGTGTCCTAAGCTGCCGGCTAGGCACCGGCTCTCCTGTGACCCTGAATAGTAATAAGCAGTGGGATTAAGGATGGATGGATGGATGGATGGACGAACATAACGCATCTTAGTAAGGTGTTGGACCACCATGAACTGTCAGAACTGCTACAAGCCTCCCGACTCTGCTGAAGTGATGAACATTGAAGTCTTCCGAATTCTTCCTGATTAGGTGTTTTATTGGAGCTGGTGAGGAGCACTATGAAACAAGTCATGCATAATCCCCCATAAGCATTTAATTGGGTTGAGATCTTGTGTTGAGTATACAAGCTATATCAATTTCATCCTCATCAAACCATTCACTACCCTGGGAGTGGGGCGGAGTCATCCTGGAAGAGACCACTCCCATCAGGATGGAAAGGTTTCCTTGTAGGATAAAGGTGATGGATCAGAATAACCTTGCACTGATTTGCGATGACGCTTCGCTCTTGGAGAACAAGAGGAGATATTTACGCTTGATCTGTATGCATTCAGTTTCTTCTGCGGCGTCGGATAAGAGCCTTGACGTAAAGACGACATGCTCAGAATGGCAACCGTGAATAGTGAATATATACTACACTATGGACCATTATCTAAACAATATCTCATCACATTTTCTTCTGTCTAACAGTGATCAACTCATGTATTATTTGTGGAACAGAGATAAAATCAAAAGTGCTGTGTGATTAGGTTTATATTAGAGTGCATAAAGGGCAGGACAGCTCTCCTTCCAACGGAGACTAAAGATCTCATAACGGATAGACGAGGAAGAGAGGGAGCAGGGGAATGGGTGAGTGAATAGGCAGGCAAAAATGGTGATGAGAGTATTGATCAGTTGGGCAGGTGGCAGAGATTAGTATGGTGACTCGTTCAGGGTCACCCCCCCCCCCCAGGCTGAAGATGATTAGTCTGTCTGCAATTTAGAGGACACAATGATCAAATCAGGTGTTCAATATAAACTCTCTGAATAGAGCCTACTGTTGAGGTTTGTGTGAAGAAATGAAGAAATCACAGCTGACTAGACACCACTAACAACACTAATAATGTCTAATATTGTTTGTGCTTGAACCTAAAGCAGGGACAGCCCAGAATTAGGCTGGGTTGATCCTCTTACCATGAACTCTTGGTGTCGAAATAGGTCAAAATCTAAGATGATCTTAGCTTCAACAGATGGCAACAGGGATGATTAGACAAGGGCAAAACAGACTAGAGTGTTTTATAAAAAGTGAGGGACTTCATTATCTCAGTCTTTCTAAAGACACACAAGACCATTATGTTTTGCCAGACTGTGGGATCTTTTTTGCCCTTTTTCAAAAGGCAAACTGTTAATCATAAACCATATGGGGTCATTTATGAGCCTCCTAAACCCAGTCCTCACCAACATAACTGCCAACATCACTCTGTTCATCTATAATCCAACAAATCAATAACGAGCTCCAGGTCTACTGAGCACCCAACTGCCACCTAATGAGTTGCATTTACATACCTCGCTTCTCTAACCTCACAATCCCCCGGCAAAATGGCAAAACTCTTAATCCCCCTAACAGATGCTAAGCCTCCCTTCTTCCTTATTCACTCATTAACCCACCCCCACCCCCCGAAAAACAAACTTCCCCCATTAAAACATGCTTTATACCAAAGTCTAATTACTACCTACTCTACAAATTCCCTTCTATAACCAGACTGGAGAATCACAACATATTTTCTCATTTTCGGAGGACACGGGAAGAGAGGGGAAAAAAAACTGCTCAGGTTACTACAGAATCCTACGCTTAAAAGATAACCCAGAGAGTTAGTTGTAATAGAAAAGTAAACAACATGAAAGCCTCTTGCTCGGTGCCTTTTCTCAACGGCATCTTAGAGCCTCAGTGAAACAACCATCAAGAGCTACAGTGTCAGTCTACAGTCAATGTTTGAGATGTGCCTCTTGTCCAAGATCAATACACAAAACAATGCAAGTGTCAGGTTGGAGATCTAAATCCAAGAACCATTGACTTGTCTAGGAGGATGAGCTGTGCAGGCCCATTTTTCAAAGTGCTGTACTCTTGACACTGTTTGGTCAGCAGCAACAGATAAATGGATTTTCCGGGCTAATAAACAAAGTAAGAGGCATGGTGGCACAGTGGGTAGCTTTCCTGCCTCATAGCTGCAGGATCCCTGGTTTCTTACTGTCTGTGCAGAGTTTTCTCCAGTGTTATCCCAAACTAAACTGCCCTAGATGTGAATGCATGCACTAATCTCGAGGTTTAGAATAGCAATATTACCAACTGCCAAGCCACCAGCAACACAAGAAGTCAGTCAACTATCTCCATCTTTAGATATAGGAATGACACCGAGTGGTACTCTCCATCTCTCCAGCACAGATTCTGGACGAGCCATATTATTACCAGCTACCAAGCCATCGGCAAGATGCAGGAGTTAACCCACACTGTCAGATATGTTTGGTCCTCAGAGAAACGAATGGCACAAAGTCTTCAGTCAGGCTGAGAGCAGTAAAATTACCAATTACCAAGCCATCAGCTACACAGACTCAAGATATCCTCTCATGCATCCCAGCTATTATGGTAACCCCACATCTCTGATCCCTCTGAGGGATGTAATGAAAGTGCTGGTCCTTGAAATCCTCCTTTGTTCCTCATCATCAGCTTGTCACCTGTAAAGACAGCCCTTGTTATAGCCTCTTATTAATTATCTTACAGGCATATTATATATGAAGCAAGGCTGCCGGTGCCAGTTGGCCTAGGGCCGAGCATGACTGAGGACATTGAGCCCAATCTCTTGAAAGCTGACTTCTTCAAAACGTCTCAAAGGCATCACTTTTTTGAGCAGATCCTCTCAATGCCAGAGTGAAAGCTGCCTGAGCTCGATTGTGCAATGAGAAAGCAAGCTGAATAAGGGCTTATGATGGTGTCTGGGGGATTGAAGCATAACCCTTTGTCCGTGTGACCATGGAAAGGAAATCAGATGGGCTTCTGATGGAAGGGAGAGGGAATGGCTTGGAGGCACTTGTATCAACTGGTAGCAAATTGTGCTGATCAATACATCAGACACATTTTACATCTTGGATTCACTGTATGAGGAAGGAACTTTTTACATTTTGGTATATAATATATAAAACGAACAATACTAATGGCTACAGAATCCAAAAGCAGGTATTTGTTATATCCAGTAGCGGCGATGTGTTCTTGTCACAGCAGTGAGAAATGTAAATATTCTTAGTGGCAGAAGACTAAATTAATCATCTGTCTACACAACTTTTATTCTGGTTCTTAGTTTGCCAGCTCAGTCATTGATATGACAGATTTATTATACTGATGCACATTTCAATCCTTGCAATAGAAACTTGGCTTAGAAACTAAAAACTTCTTGGCAGGTTATCTGAAATGTGAGGTGTGTTCATAACGATGTATGAACTGTACTGTTTGCAGTAAAGGCTGTTTTGATTTTCTCCTATTGTGACCTCCAATTTTTGCTCATAAAACCTAAACACTCCACACTGACTCCAGCGTGGAGCCAGATCATAATCAGTACAACGCAATCCTCCAGCTTGTTCACTGTAGTCAGCCATCAAACTAAGAAACTATCTTTTTTCCAATAAAGCACAACTGAATAGGTTTCTTTTGCTATTCATTTCATTTTACTCCTTTCAATTATCCCCTCTTCCTTTTGTTTCATGCTCGGTTCTCTGATTCTCTATAAACAGTTCTTATTTTCCTCTAAAGACAAAGCGTAGAGGCAAGTTTATTAAAGAAAAAAAAAATCTCATCAGTTTTCTAAATCCCATTATGGGCTATTCTGAAGTTTGTTAAAAAAAAAAAAAAAAAAGAGAGAAAGAAAGAGAGAGAGAGAAGGAAGCACTGTCACAGTCAGGTGCATTAATAACATTATAATATATTAATAATAAGTATAATATAATAATATTTAACATGCCATTAGGTGATTTTTCAAGTATAATCCGACATTTCACAAAACATAACAGATACTAACGTCTCTGAGGTCATGGGGAGTCTGAAACGCAGGGCTAACAGACAGGAATAAGGGAGACGTGAAGAGAGAGGCACAAACACACAGAGATCATAAACAAGACAAAAATAGCAGAATTCATTTTGTTATTAGTTTTGAATAACCCACAAAATCTTGTATTTACACAGATGGCTCTTAGTGAAGTGAAAGAAGACGGTAATGAGAATGGTGTTCATTCTTGATGGAAGAAAAACAGCACTGAAATTACTATTTGCGATGTCTGGAGCTCTACAAAGTGAGGGGATGTTTATGAAAACCCTGTTCTCTATAAACTATCTAGCTAACATTCACCATGGCTGGTTGTAACCCAAATCTCACAGTTACAACAAGAAACCTTTGCTTTGGTCCATCAAGAAAATTACACTAGATTAGTTCAATATACAACAGTGCTTCTGTAAATCTATTTATACGGCAATTTTCTAAATCAATCACAGCACTAATGGCTCGGAGTAAAGCTGTGGCTTTCGGCAGGATACTGCCATGTGACTCGGGACTCATGACTCCCAAGTGCAGTAACATAGCCAACGTTTAGTCAGCCAGCAAGTGAAGCAGGAACACAGCAATTCACAGCAGTCTTACTAGATATACTTGTTCGAAATACAGGGAACAGGGAGACAGCGTTGAATTAAACAGAGCGAGGAGAAACCCGATGCACCTCTGACTTCGCCGACCTGCTCTGTGGCCTTAGCGTTCACAAGACTTGGAGCAAACAGACGAGATCTAGGCCGAAGGGCCCTCTAACTGCACCGCGTCTCTCACAAAACCCCCGACTTCCGGCTTACAGAGGGAGCCAGGACCGAGCACTGACAGGAACAACCCTTCTATTGTTCTGAGCGTGTCTTGGGACGGGGCTATTCTTTGTTTACGATGTCCCTGTGGACATCGGATGATGGCACAGTACATGATGTAAGAAATAAGCCAGTGGTTACAAAGCACTGACACTGGAGACTCTTTCCAAATCCAAAACTGTTACAGAAAACACTGAAAACTCTGTTTCTTACTTTACAAATTATATATATATATATATATAGATAGATAGATAGATAGATAGATAGATAGATAGATAGATAGATAGATAGATAGATAGATAAATTAGAAAGTGCACATTAATAGAAACCATTCCCTTACACATAATTAATCAACACCTTCTGACCAATCGATCGAGCATTCAACTGTGCTGTTAAGGGCAAAAAAATAAATAAATAACCCAGTGGCTCCTAACGTTCACTTTAATTGCTTTTTGTTCCATGCATTCTTTAGAAGACGGAGAGAAACTCAGCTGTATTCTGAAGCCTTTCATGTGCACTGTAATAAAGCCTCTCCCAATTAAAGTAACAGCCTCCTGACAGGCTTTAATTAGCATTTTTGGTTTGTCATTCACTAAACAAGGACCACCGACGAATCTCACCGTCCAGGGGCAAACTTTATTGCGGTACAGACAAAAGAGCTGGGCAGCCCGCAGCGCGACATAAACACAGCAGTCAATAGGCTGTGACAATTATTTCAGCACACACACATACCACTCTGCATCACAGAAGACAACAGCGCATATCTGGGTTATGAAAGCAACCCAGAAAAACATTCCTGTCGTCCAGTAACATGGCCCGTCCATCTCCAGAGATGAGCGCCATGGAGGCATGCGAGGAAATGGATTATCGTGACATGTGAAGAATTCCTGCATCACAAAAGGATGAAACGGAAAACCAAAAAAAAAAAAAAAAAGAACGTGAGGATCCGTGAGGTTTGTTTAAAAAGGCTTATCCAGAAATACATCCCAAACACATGTCCACCCAAATTCCAGCTCTTCCTGAGCGCCACGGTCTCGGTCCACCACCTGTTGTGGGTCCCAGCTGAGCCGGAGGTCCTGTGCTAGATCTTGGCCAGATTCTTGTGCTCGCCTGTGAAAGTCATTACCACAGGACTTCATACTCTGGTCCAAACAAACGAGGCATGAAGCACAGTTTGTATGATGGGACTGCATACACTATTAAATGAGGCATTATATTGAATTCTGGCTTATTAATGGGAGATACGTGCTATAGAGCAAGAAAGCAAAAAAATAAAATAAATTAGGACTTGCTGTCTGGAAAGTTTACTAGACAATGGCTGGGTGGTTTAGTGGGAGGAGAGAGAGACAGACGAGCCAGAAGCATATCCAAACTTAAAATGAACAGGACCAAATTCAAAAGTGCACAACGAGCCTAACTGAAACATTTTTGGTCATACAGTACAAGCAGATCGTTCATGTTCAATTTTTTTAACCATCTGAATTCAGTGGATTTGAAGGTAATTTGTCTCTGAATGCAAGCTAAAAGTGAACTTATTTAATTTGCTGCTCGTGTGAACTTAAAAACGAAGCATATAGCGCCTGTCTAATCTACTACACGCGTCAATCATTCTACTCACACTTAATTATTATAAACAACCGACCAAGATAACACCTGAACATACAACAGTGGCTGTGAAACATGAGAGATGAAGAGAGTCACATCACAGTTGAGCCAGCAGTGTTTACAATACAAGTAGCCTTGTTTCCTGAGAAGAGCTAGTGCATAAATCATGGACATTCAGGGAGGATTTTTCCTTCGTTCACCCAACAGCGTGTATGGGTTGGCGTTTTTTATGCGAGTCTTATAGCGTTTGTGGGGATTGGTTAAAAAGGTAAAATGTGTATCTGCTGCTGCAAGAAAAAAAAAAGTTGTTGATAGGGAGGGGAGACACAAGACATAATCGGACATGCGTGTTCTTAGCGAAGATAAACCTGCATCATTTCTCATTTACCGCTATAGAAAAGAAACAGTGGTATGAATGAATGAATGAATGCAATTTTTGTCATAGTTACAAAACTAAAAATAAACATACTAAACTAACTGACCATAATCAGCTTAGAGAATTCAGCTACTCAGGATAGTATATACAAAAAATAAATTTTAAAAAATGGCTGAACAGCACAAAAAAATGCATGCTTATTAAAAAAAATAAATAAATAAAAAAGAAAAGAAAAAGTATTCTTTAAAACTTCATTAAAAATCTTTCCACATACCAGAACACATTCCCCCCATTATGATTTAATTAAGTGATCTTGGATTATGATGCTCATTTTTTTTCGGAATATATTTATTTTATTCATCTATTTTTTTGTCTCCCAACTGTACTAGTACATCTCAAGCAATTTGAATATAGTGGAAAATTTTCATTTGTTGCACATCAAGACACGTACTTCAATCGTTTTTTGTTTTCATTTTGATGGTTATAGCCTTTTCAGCAATGACCTTCTGCTGTTGATCGTCTTCTCCATGACTGTTGAGTCAGCAGTCTTCCCCATGATTGTGGTTGCGTGTGCTGAACTAGCCCGAGACATACACGGCATATATATTATATATACTGTGTGAGATCCTGGATTTCTGATTTTCATCAGCTGTAAGGCATAATGATCAAAATGAACACAACAAGGCAATGAATATACAATATATGACCTTTTACCTTTTTTAAATAAAATCATGAACAAAATGACCTTTCCCCACTACAATGTCATTTTTTGAGGTGCACTAGTACACAACGATGAATCTGTACACAAAACCCAGCAACAATTTGTGTGTGATAGAAAAAGAAGGATGAAGTGATTTGAAGAGACATAAAAAGCACAAGCACACACGTTAAATCACAGCCACCATCAAGCCTAATATACCTAAAACGCCATCAATCTTGGTGAATGCACGAGCAGTGGAACAAGCTGCAGTTACGCGAACAATCTAAACATTTATACGCTCTGACAAGGTACTGTACATGTTAAGTCTGATGGAATTTGTCTGAATGCAAGTTACACTGATGAGAATATACAGTAAGATGATAAATGTGAGGAAGTGAAAAATAAAAACAGCACTGTTATGTTGTAGAGGCATTTTGTTGCATGGTTTGACTTCTATTAAAGACAAGCATGACTCAAATCAGTGGGGGAAAAAATGGACGTCAAAAATGCCTGCTTTGTTTAGCCAATAAGCCCGATGATGCTGCTTAACAACTGAGCCCTCTAACCCTAACGTTTACCAGCACAAAGCAACCGGCTCGCGAAAACAAATGTCATTTCTCCTCTAGTTCCAAAGTACAAGAAGTGGAGCCAATGGAACATCAGAGTGAATGTAAAAGCAGTGAGGACAGATATATTCTGCCTGCGAACTGTTTTCCATTCAGCGAAAGAATGCGTGTACTCCATACATCCTGACAATGAGAGTCAGTTTCATTGTGCGTCTCCAAGGACAGAAAGGCTGTACACGATAAACATGGCCAGATCCAATCACGCCTACGTCAGAGTGTAAAATGACACTGTGGTGTGTACTGGAAAGGAGGGAGCAGAAAAACATTGGAGTTAAAAAAAAAAAATAAAATAAAAAATAAAAAAAAAACAACGGTACGAAACTCTAGAACGCTTTTGCACAACTAGTGCAGACCAATCAATGGTTTTACCATTTTAAAAGATTTGTCAGAATGGTGAAAAAGCTTGTTACTCTATTTCCATGGCAGAATGTCAAGGACGCTGAAGGCTGTGAAACAGGTGCTGACATTACCAACAAGAATATTCTAGCATGCAGAGAGAAAACACAAAGAATCATAGGGTCAGAGGCTATGGAACAGCATAAACACCACTTGAGTACAGAAGCTTACTTATGAATTATTCATTAATATTTACAAAATGAACATGATGCATATCCACACTGTAGTCTGGTCCATATCAGACGTTGTTCATACACACAATTTTTGAGGAGAAAACCGTGCCAAACTGAAAAGCAATCGCCGCCGTGCCAAAAACGTGAAATGCGATGCACACAGTGTATTGTTTTTCCATCATGACGTGCAGAATACGTGCCAAGATGAAAAACAAAACCACTGCTACACTGCTTTTCACATTGCTTGACCTCGTTAATGAAAAACAATACAGGATGATTTGCATTTTCAAAATGACATGCTGAATACGTGTCCCAATTAAACACAAAACACCACGACCACACCACCTCACTGAAACGCAATGCACACCAGATTGCATTTAAACACCGACACGTGGAAAATGTGCCAAAATGAAAAGTACATGATCCATTACTTTTATTTAATGTCACTCGGATTTGCATTTAAAGAATGAAATGCTGAATTGGTGTCAGAATTTACATTTACATTTATGGCATTTAGCAGACGCTTTTATCCAGAGCGACTTACAAGCGTGCTTAGTCATTAACTTGGAATATCCAACGCTAAGGCTGGTACACCTGAATTCAAGTTACGTTGAGCTATAATACTTTTAGCCATGTACTACCTATTAGATGTTATAAGTCCCAGAACCCAAGTATTCCTAAACTACACAAAACCTGCGAAAGTTGAAAACAAATCACCTTAAAACCTGCGAGAATTGAAAACTAAGCACTTTAAAATGCAATCAGCTCAACTGCACTGTTCCTCTGTGTGGCGCTGTTTATGTGCCAAAGAAAAAGGCCAAGAGTAGAAGTTTTTCGAAGAGTAGCAGTGTGGAATTCCTGCCAAAATGAAATGTAATCGCTGTCCAATCAGAATCCTTTACTGAATTTGGGGGCGTGGTTGAGAAACCGGTCAGAAGAAATCGCTCGTATCTGTACCGTAATCCAGAAAGAATGTCCTTTTATGTCAGAGTGAAAGAGAGGGTTTTTAATTATACTGAGCAGACGGGTGTTTTCAAGCATCCTGCTCGCGGTTGTATTGCCTGAGCCTGAAGCTCTTCATTCCTCAGCGTGTTTTAAGCACACAGTCATCTGTAACTGCACCATCCTCGATTTGCAGAATAATTCTATAGCATTTATTTACATGTTCTGCATGCCACAATGGAAAAACTATACGTTGTGTGCATTGCATTTCACGTTTGGCACTGCGGTGATTGCTTTTCAATTTGGCACAAGTTTCTCTCCATAAAATTTAGAATATATGACCAATGGCTTTTTTTTTCTTTTTTTTTTTTTTAAAACACACCTGACCATCACACCCATATGTCTTTTTTAAACATCCCATTCCACATTTAGTCCTCTCTCCACTCTCCTGGGAAGGCTTTCCACCAAATTCTGGAATGTGGCTGTGGGGATTTGTGTTCATTCAGTCACAAGAGCTTTAGTGACTGAGGCCTGGAGTTCAGGGCTTTGTGCAGGTCACTAGAATTCGTCCTGTCCAGGTTTAGCAAACCATGTCGTCATGGAACGCGCTTTGTGCACAGGGGCATTGTAATGCTCGAACACCTTTGAACCTCTTACTTCCAATGAAAGGAAATTTGACACAATTCTGTGTTTCCAAATTTGTGGCAACAGTTTGGGGAAGACTACCATTTGTGCAAAGGTCAAACTTTTGACCACATAGTGTGTATAAGTATACACTGGAGCCTATACAAAGTACATAGTTGGTGTACCTGTGCACGTCATTGATTGCATCCACCAGTGTGTATATAAAGCCACATCTATGGAACCTTCTAGAGCTGTTTCTGCCGTGTGAACAGCAAGTTATCACGAGTTTGCTCGGTTCAACGTGGTATAACAGTCGGAGCTTATTCGACCTCGTAAGCTTTGCATCATGCTAATGCCGGATTTCTTGTAGTCACGGTACCACCTTGAAATGCTCATCCAAAGTTTGGATTTTCACGTATGAGCATTTCAAGGGAGTACCGTGACTACAAGAAATCCGGCATTAGCATGATGCAATGTTCCCTCCAAGATCCCGTAGGGGACCTACCAAGTATTAACTACTATACCAGTTTTTCTGGTACTTCGGTGTATAATGTACTAAAAGTATAAAAAAAAAGGTATGGAAACTAAAACATGAAAAAACAAATTGGTCTGTTGAAACAACAACAGACCAGTACTTAAAAATAGATTTATGAAACGTGAAAACATTTTGAGAGAAAAAAACATTAAAAGGAAACTGGCGCAGGTTTCACCCTGCACTTTTATTACTGACTTGATTTTTAGGAGTTGAAACAGAAAGGCAAAAAAATATTCTGCATTTTGGTGTTCAACAACAAGGCTCAAGGGTGTGGGGGTTAAAGCGCACACCATCTCCATGTCCTCTACCACCTTGTATGTGCATTATCATGAACAATATGTAAGGAAAGTTTTAAAGAAAAAGAAAATAAAATATTTGTACAAAAATACTTTCACATGCGTCCTTCATACCCTGCGTCCTTTACCCTTTTATTTAATGGTGGATTTTAATCTTTGCATTTCATCTGACTACTGCTTTAGATGGAAAACAAAAACTGAAGCACGGTTTTCGGATGCCTCCTGTATCCTTGTAACAAGGGGTCAAAAATCACCTCCGGGGTGAGCTTCCCTTTCAAAATGAGTCTCTCTGCCTACAGAGTTTGGAAAGTAAATGACTGACAGTGTGTTTATTCTGAAACATAAAGAAATGGGTCTAAAAATTGTTTCATTGATGCTGATTTTTGGCTATTATTTAAGATTTAAAGCTTAAACCTCAAGTCGGAAATCCGAGCACGTTTCTTTGTAGCACTGCCTCATCTGACAGGTCAAAGTTCTTCCAACTGTGCCCAGTGGCCTGAATCTCAGCTTCTACTACAAGCTATTATCTGACATCTCCGTGTATGGCGGGGATATTTTTATGAGGCAATCTAGGGCCTATCTCAAACAGATTGCGTCCACAGAGTTGATGGGTGTGTCTTCAATGAAAAACACATCAGCGACACTAACACAAGAAACACACACACACACACACACTATTAACTGCTAACTAATGAGCTTCTGAACTTTGACCTGCTCATGTATTAACAGGAAAAACCTGAGTTTAGACTTGAGGCAATGTCTTGTACACTAATTTTAGCTTTTGGAGACAAAGCAACAGAAGAAATGTGTGTATTTAGAACGGCTGCTTAATACAGTTTTTAAGCTTGGAAGATCAAATTAACGGATAAGCAAGATTCCATAAATGAGCTGGATTGTTGATGGCTTTGTTCATGTTGGTAACTGTCGAGGTCGGGCCTCGAGACGTGACTATCTCAACGGCAATCGGCTGGAAAGGCGGCCACAGAGAGAGGCACATTCTGGAAAGACTGGCTCGTCCGTGTAACACAACACGCAAAGTAACTCCCCGAAACCTGCAAACTTGCAAAGCTTGTTTTCAGTCAGAGTATCTTTACCCCTCTCTATCTCAGCAGGAAGGCCACCTTCCTTCCACGTGCTCAACTACACATGACCCGTGAGGTGTGTACGAGCTTCTAAAGTGCAGAATGGGAGATCTGAGGGAGTCGTTCTGAGGTTCAATTATCAGCACTCAGAGAAATGAATGCTGTAGATGTGAAGAAACACTCATGTTTCCTGCACTCACGCACTTTCTTTGGCTCCCTTGAATAAGCAAAAGCTTTAGTGACATTCAAGGGAGACAGAGATGACGCTCAACAGGACGCACAAAGCTGGGGCCACATATATACCTGCAAAATCACTTTGCTGAGCCGGGGATGATGACCGGAAACCCAGTAATTTGTCTGTCCAAGCCAGGCTGGGCAGCGAGTCACTTCGACCGACTCGGAGTCAACCAGCGGATCACAAGAGCTGCACGGGTGCTTTTACACTGATCAATAAAATAAGGGCAATTAATAATGTTGATCTCTGTTAATTAATCAAGAGCAGACAAACCAGTAACCCGGGACAAGCAGATCTGTTTTCAAAGATATTCACTTTTTATTCGCTGACGAAAAGGATATAAATATGTTGCATATTGCTATTTTTCTCCAGAAATGGCATCCCGATTAAATCATGCTTTTACTTACATCAAAAACGGTAAAGCATCATTTCTATGGCTACATGGTCGCCCCAGCCGCGGGTGCTCATAATCTTGTTCAAGCCCCTCAGTCTGTATTAATGCACTTAATGAGCTAAAGAGCTTAAATAAGAAGTTTCTAAAGCCTGCGTTTCTCCCGTTTAACCCTGGTGCTCTAACACTTTCTTGAAAAAATAATAAAAGGTAAAGCAACATTAAAAACCTTTATACTTAATGAACTGCCAAAACATCAACAGGGGTAAAGCCCATGTTTTTTTTTAGTCTGTATACTGACATTTTATTGCAGTAGCACATCCAAATAGTTTTTAAAAAATTACAAAACCACTTCTTTTTACACAAGCTCTCCTAATAAAGATTGAACATTCTCTCATGCTTTAATTAAAACACGCAAAGGGGAAAGGAAGTGAATGTGTGTGGGTGCTCAGTGCTCGCCGAAATGAAGTGCTCTCGCATGTGACAGTGTCTCTACACGCACTTCACAGCACCTTGCTCTCTCTGTGAGCTCTCTATTAAAAGATTCTGTATCAATTCATTTCTATAACAAATCTCCTCTATGCTAGGTATAAAAAAAAGTGTTATTAATGTAGACCGCCACAGCTCCCACTGTCTGAAAAGCGCAATGATTTATTATTGATGTGTAGGATACTTCTGCCTCTCGATCCCTTGCATGAAGTAAATTATTAATTAAACAAATTTCTGTTTGTTTGCTTGTTGTCTGCTTGGAAAAACAAGTGTACCATCGGTGCGGCCTGTTACCACGGTAACCCGGTTAGCCATCGGCACACAGCCTGGCTTGAGTGCGTTGTGCACGCAGACATCGCCCTGCATGACGACTCCGGATGTGGAACGAAGTGTGTAAATGGAGTTAGTATTTCTCTCTCCATAGTCCTTCTCAGGAAATGTTCATAGGCACTGAAGTTGGTCCCATATTTACGTATTACAGAGCTGACTGAAGGCACGTGATTAGAGACAAAAAAAAAAATCTGGATATGCGAACAGCTCCTAGCACACGCTGATACAGCCTGGCAATGCTGGTACACGTGTTCCCCTCTAATCTGTAAGGAAAAGGAAACGAAGAAACGAGTCGGTGAGAGAACTAGGAGGGAAATGTTTTTAAACGTGCTACTAAGAGATCTTGCAGACGTTACAAGATAACTGTGCTACAGGTGTCCGACAACTTGATTTTCAACTGTGTGAGGATGTAAACATACGGGTATCAGTTACAACATGTACTCTGAAGGTGAACAGAGTAGTCCACACTTCTATACATCCTCCAACATCCAACGTGCCAAAGAAAACAAGCGTGCCTGTCAAGCGCTGGAACGCATTTCAGATATTTAGTCTTCTGAGAGCAGACATTCCGTGTACATAGACAGAGCCCGTGTTCTAATTTTGAAAAGAAGGAGTCTGTGAGTAGGCATCAGTACAGGTATGTTTGTAGGCCACTTACAGAAACGTCCTTGATGAGATCGCTCAGGTTTGAAAGCGTAACTGCTGCTAAATTACCTTAAAGTGGCAGACCGAGCAGTAAACTGGGTGAATTACATAATGACTGCAACAATGTCCCCACTCCCAATGACCTAAATATAAGCTGAGCCACCTCATGTCTTATAAATTACAACCTGCCCTTTTAACCTTGTTCTGCTTCTGCATATTTATGGAATTTAATAGGCTGCTATTAAACATGCTGTATGTATGGCAGCACTGTGTGCGTGTGTTTTTTTTTTTTTTTTCATTATTTCATCTTTCAAATACATTTTTTGGAACTGAAAAAATATGGAATGACGGAAATTCTAAACACTTTACTACTACTACTACTAATAATAATAATAATAATAATACATTAGAAACACATCTCACAATTTTGAAGACTGAGACCAAAGTGATAAAAGTGCCATGTTGAGGATTAATATCGCCACCAACTCCCTGCCTCCTCCCTTTCCAAGCATGTGGTATAACCTACACAGCCCTGTATATAAAGTCTATGAGCATGGTGTGCTGCCAGTAGCATAGCTTAGATATTCTACCTGCTTTTTATTAGTGCTGGCATCTTAAGATCTCTGACTGCAAAATGAAATCCTGGACAGAACGAATAAGGTGCTTTCAGCAGTGCAAGTAATTAAACAGGACAGACTTTGTACTAGTGATCAGATTCGAGCATAATGTCAGATGATTTGTAGCGACCGATTCTGCCGCTTTCCAACCCGTGCCTTTTGCATGGTGACCGGTTAGGAGTATCTGTGGAGTGTTCTGGATTAGGATTACCTGACTGCCACGCAAGTTCAGCTGGTAGCCAATCCAAGGTGGGATTTGTCCGAATGCTGATATAGAAATACGAAGCTTTTCTCTTAGTTGTTACTAGACCATGCTTTGTCCTACAGAGAAACAACTAACCTTCAGGAAGAGTATGTTCTGCTGTTTATTTTGGCAGTGTGTTGCATTATGTTGTGCGATAGGGACACGAAGCGAAAGTGTGAATCGGTATGTATAGCGTCTCTGTCATGTACTAAGTGTTACAAAAAAAGTCTATGTAATGTCTGTGAACGCTCTCAAACATTTACATTTACATTTATGGCATTTAGCAGATGCTCTTATCCAGAGCGACTTACAAGAATATCCAATGCTAAGGCTGGTACACCTGAATTCAAGCTACTTTGAGCTGTGATACTGCTAGAATTTTAGCCATGTACTACCTATTAAAGTCCCAGAACACAAGTATTCCTAAACTACACAAAACCAGCAAAGAACAAGACATAGGGAATACAATAACTGCTATATGTGCAGTAACAACTTTGAGTCATTGCTTATTCAAGTGCTCTCGAAAGAGGCGGGTCTTCAGTCGGCGTTTGAAGACAGCTAGTGACTCCGCTGTTCGCACACTCAGGGGGAGATCATTCCACCTCCTAGTTGCCAGAGCAGAGAAAAGTCTGGATGCTTGTCTCCCATGTGTCCTGGATGATGGTGGGTCGAGTCGAGTCGTACTTGAGGCACGAAGGGCTCTGGGGCTTCAAACAAGAAACTGCGTTTCGATTGGTAAGCTAAATTCGCTGTCCAATAGAACTTTGGTGTCACTTTGAAAGCATATGTCCTTCATCCGTGATTTCCATCTGGGAATCCTCACCAATGTTTATGTTTTCTGCAGACCCACTGATTATTAATTACAGGTTATACACTGTGTTTCAAAAAAAAAACCAGACCCCTGAACCTTTTGGTTATAACTTCAGGGGTCCGGTTATTTTTGAAACACAGTGTATATATACACTCCTGATCGAAATCTTAAGACCAGCTAAAAAATTGGAAGAATTTGCATTTTGCACCACTGGATCTT
>JAOVVG010193559.1:0-18348 GCA_028566375.1 Leptodoras nelsoni | reverse complement strand
TGGGTTTCCTCCGGGTACTCCGGTTTCCTCCCACAGTCTAAAGACATGCAGGTAGGTGAATTGGTGATGGGAAAATTAGTGTGTGAATGCGAATGCGAGTGTGAATGTATGTGTGTATGAGCCCTACTATGGATTAGCACCCTGTCTAGGGTTGGTTCCTGCCCTTGTGCTCAGAGTTGCTGCTCAGAGTTGCTGGCTGGGCACCGGCTCCCCTGTGACCCCGTAACTGGGAATAAGCGGTACAGATAATGACTGACTAACTGACATGGTGGTATGTCAAAATTGATTGTGTTTAAAATATATATACACACACACACACACACTTGGCAGGAATCTTGGAGAGAACATTGCACAGTCCTCATGTTGATGTTTGTTGAGGCCCCAGCACTAAATTCCGAAGTTACACCTATCTCGTGAAATGATTCTTGCCAACCAACGCTGCTCACGTTCACTGAGAGTCTTTTTACAGCAACATTGCTATCTTAAGTTCAAGGTTTTGCCAGAAGACTTGTAGCCATGGTCACACCCTTGAAATGCTCATATGTGAAAATAAAAACTTTGCTTCTACCTCTGAAATGCTATGACTCATCTCATGAGCTCCAATTATTAAACCAGGTTGAAAATTGCAAAGTTGTGGTAACTTGCATTTCTTACAGTGGAAACAGCTCTAGAAGCTTCTGTAGAGCAATACAACAATACAATACACACTGGCAGATGCAACCATCTTCAGTGAAGAAGAAATGGGACAGTGAGAGAACTGAGGAGAGCAGGCATGAATACAAGGAGATGCAGTGCAAGGCAAAGAGGGATGTTGCAAAGGCCAAGCAGAAAGCCTACGATGAGTTATACGATAGGCTGGACAGTAAGGAAGGAGAGAAGGAGTTGTATCAGCTGGCGAAACAAAGAGCTGGGAAGGATGTGCAGCATGTCAAGATAGTCAAGGATAGAAATGGAAATGTACTTACAGGTGAAGAGAGGGTGAGGGAAAGATGGAAGGAGTATTTTGAGGAGTTGATGAATGTAGAAAATGAAAGGGAAAGAAGATTGGATGGTGTAGAAACTGTGGAACAGGATATAGCAAGGATTAGCAGGGACGAAGTGAGGAAAGCTTTGAAAAGGATGAAGAACGGAAAGGTAGTGGGACCTGATGATATACCTGTTGAGGTATGGAAAAGCCTTGGAGAGCAGGCAGTGGTGTTTTTGACAAAATTATTCAATGGAATTCTGGAGAAAGAGACTATGCCTGAGGAATGGAGGAAAAGTGTGCTAAGGGTGCTAAAAGGGTGATGTACAGAGCTGTGGCCCTTACAGGGGCATAAAGTTGATGAGCCACACAATGAAGATTTGGGAGAGATTTGTGGAAGCTAGGCTCAGACAAGAGGTGATGGTTTGTGAACAGCAATATGGTTTCATGCCAAGGAAGAGCACCACAGATGCGATTTTTACTTTGAGAATGTTTATGGAAAAGTATAGAGAAGGTCAGAAGGAGCTACACTGTGTCTTTGTGGATTTAGAGAAAGCTTATGACAGGGTGCCGAGGGAGGAACTGTGTTGGTGTATGAGGATGTCTGGAGTGGCTGAAACATATGTTAGCTTAGTGTAAGACATGTATGAGAACAGTGTGACTGCAGTGAGATGTGCTGTGGGAGTAACAGAGAGCTTTAAGGGTGGAGGTGGGACTGCATCAAGGATTGGCCCTAAGTCCCTTCTTATTTGCTATGGTGATGGACAGAATAACAGATGAAGTCAGACAGAAATTGCCGTGGACAATGTTGTTTGCGGACGACATTGTGGTTTCTTAAGGTTTCTTCATGAAAATATAAACTTTCCCCACAATCATAAGTACGATGTTAATGTATAATGACTGGACTTGTAAAGACAAGATGGCGTGTATTTCCACAGCCTATTATACAGACAAATGAATAGTTATCTATTGTTATTTGTTAACTCATCGCATTACTGTTAATTTGCATGCAAGTCATGATTATTTAACAGTATTTTACAATTATCATAAAATACAGTAAGATACTGTTGTAGATCCACAGTAAATTTACATCAATTTGTTACAGAGTACTCTACTTGCCATGTGGGCTCAGCAATGCACAAGCACAATTACACACACACACACACACACACACACACACACACACACACACACACACACACACACAGTTGCAGTTCTACAATTACAGACTGCAGTCCATCTGTTTCTCTACATACTTTGTTAGTCTCTTATTTGGTTGGTGGATCATTCTGAGCACTGTAGTGACACTGATGTGTTGGTGGTGTGTTAGTGTGTGTTGTACTGGTGTGAGTGGATCATACACAGCACCGATGCTGGAGTTTTTAAACACCTCAGTGTCACTGCTGGACTGAAAGTTGTCCACCAAACAAAAATGTCCAGTCACCAGCATCCTGTAGGCAGCATCATGTGAGCACCAATGAAGGATTAGAGGATGACTAACACAAACTGTACAACAACAGATGAGCTACTGTCTCTGACACTTTCTTTCGTTCTTTCTTTCTTTCTTTGTCATCTCCTTGAATCTCTTACATTAAGACTACATTACTACTGGCACTCTAATAATGTTAGTCATCAAGTAAAGAGAGCTGTCAGTGCCACTTCCTCTCTGTGTCGTGATTCATTTTGTTACACCTACCTACACTAAAGGAGGCCACTCATGTTAGTGATGCTCAGCCATAAACCAAGGTCATAAAAAAAGCCACAATGCCAATTAAGGGAGAAGATATACACTATATTGTCAAAAGTATTCACTCACCCATCTAAATCATTGAATTCATGCATTCCAACCACTTCCATGGCCACAGGTGTATAAAATCAAGCACCTAGTCATGTCGATTGCTTATACAAACATTTGTGAAATAATGGGTCGCTCTCAGTAGCTCAGTGAATTCCAGCCTGGTACCGTGATAGGATGCCACCTGTGCAACAAGTCCAGTCGTGAAATTTCCTCACTACTAAATATTCCACAGTCAACTGTCAGTGGTATTATGACCTCAAACTGATAGAACACCTTTGGGATGAATTAGAATGGAGACTGCAAGCCAAGCCTTCTCGTCCAACATCACTGTCTGACCTCACAAATCCGCTTCTGGAACAATGGTTAGAAATTCCCATAAACACATTCCTAAACCTTGTGGAAAGCCTTCCCAGAAGATTTGAAGCTGTTATAACTGCAAAGGGTGGGTCAACATCATATTAAACTCTATGGATTAAGAATGGGATGTCAGTAAAGTTTATATGCATGTGAAGGCAGGCGAACAAATACTTTTGGCAATATAGTGTAAGTCATAAATGCCAGATACAGCATACATTCTCTTAAAGACATGGAAAGTCGGTTAACATCTTTGGAGCACAGTGGCTCAGACACAACCTGTTAAGCAGGTCCAACGTATAACAGGGATGAAGACAAGAAAAAACATACATTTTCCACAAATCCAGTTGTCAGAGAGAACGAGCGAGAGAGAGAGAGAGAGAGAGAGAGAGAGAAGCAGCTTGAGCTCATCTATGTGGAACAAGCTCTAACAGTAATCATTGAATTCTAAATAACTAATTAAAAAAAATTAAGCAGCATTTTAAAGCTGTGCTTTTAAAATTTGGCTAATGACAATATTGTACATAAGAACGACTTTGTGGTTTTAAAGGTCAAATGCCCTCAACTCAATTGTTTATCATTTTCTTATAAAAGAAAAAATATAGAACATGTCACGTCAGCCGCCGCTAGGGGTCACCACTTTCCCTAAATGGTTCGCTTCCGAAGGAGCAGAAGAAGCTCTGTTCCGGTTTCTCCTGCAGGTAGCTCGGCTGCACCCCATCTGGGAGGAGTAGCCCTCATTGGCTCTCCCTCCTTATTTAGGGCACCTTCTGGCTGGGCTTCACTGCGGGACTATGACACTGACATTGATGACATTCACAAACCTTCACAACACTCCCGACGAGATTCCGTTCTTGAAGCTAAGTGTCCTTTCCTCTATTCAGTTTGGAATTCCGTTTATCACTAGCTTCCTTTCTCGTGTGTTGTATGTGTTTGTTTTCCACTCTGTTTTGCGCATACGCTCTTCTGAGTTTTCTTTGTTTTTCTGTCTGTGTTCAGATTCTGAGCCAGAGCGAGGAGCCGGACATTCTTAGTTGGAGCACGGACTGAATTATCATTGTGGCGTTTAGTTTGCTTCTTAGTTTCGGTTTTTGGTTCTCCCGCTCTGAGCTGTCTTATTGTTTGACTGTTGTCCCTTTGAATAAACTCTGCTTTTGCTCCCACAACCCGTTGGAGTTTGTCCCTTACAGATAGTCCCAAAGATGGAAGCAGCAGAGTTTATCAAGCTCCAGGAGGAGCTAGCAAAGGGGACATGTTCGCTTCGGGAAGCCAGGATGCGCCGGCTTCCTTCTCCAATGTGAGCTCTACTTTGCGGCCCATGGCCCTCTTCTCGATGAACAGAAGGTGGCCCTCGTCATCAGCACCCTGATGGGAAAAGCGCTGGAGTGGGCTCAGGTGAGTTGATGCGGTCGTATTCCGCCTTTCAAAACACTTTCAAGAACGTGTTTAACCACCCTTCGGAGGACGAAGTGCTTCTCTCCTTGTCGCAGGGTGATCGTCGCTCGGTGGAGTATGCCCTCGAGTTCCGCACGGTTGCTGCCGGGAGCGGCTGGAATGAGCCTGAAGGTCGTCTTCTGCCGTGGGCTCTCGTCGGCAGTTCACCGTGAGCTGGCTTGCCGGGATGATCGAATGACCCTGGATTCACTCATTGCAGCCTCCATCCAGCTAGATCCACTCCTGCACTCCCGACCGCGAGAAGCAGAACGCCTCAGTGCTCCCGTCCAGCTCCTTCAGATGTTCCTGAGCCCATGGTCCTGGGACCCGTGCGACTCCCCAACCCTGAGAGACGACGGAGGATCCGGTCTGATCTCCGTCTTTACTGTGTGCTGGTCACAGGGTTAAAGGCTGCCCTGTCAGACCGGGGGTGGAAGCCGCCGGCGTCATGCGCCCCAACGTGGTGAGTCGCTCTCCACCCAATTTTCGTCATGAGCTCTTGATAAATGTTCAGATCTCCTACTTGAAGGAATCTTTTTTCCTTCCAGCCCTAATCGACTCCGGAGCTGCGGACAACTTCATCGACCAGAACATGCTCACCAAGCTGGGAATCCCGATGGTCCAGTTGCCGCAGCATCGTCACACCCGTGGGATCGGCGATGCCCCTATCGGAGAGGGAAAAGTCACCCATCGCTCTCCTCGGCTTCTCCTCTCCGTGGGCGTCCTGCATCAGGAGGAGATCGAACTATTTGTGACCAGCTCCCCGACCTATCCCATCATACTGGGCCTGCCGTGGATGATCCGCCACGACCCAGCCATCTCATGGAGACATCGGGAAATATTGTCCTGGTCAGCCCACTGCTTCACCCACTGCCTCTGTTCTCGCCCCCTGCATCTGCTCTCCACCAGAGTCGAGACCCCGGACACTGATGAAGTGGTGGTCATTCCTGAGTGCTACTCTCATCTTCGGGAGGCTTTCAGCTGCCGGCGCGCCGAGGGACTGCCCCCACACAGGGAGTTTGACTGCAAGATCGCTCCAAGATCTATGCCCTATCTCTTCCCGAGATGCAAGCCATGGAGGAATACATCAAAGAGGCGCTGGCTGCTGGTTATATTCGTCACTCAAGCTCCCCGGCCTCTGCCGGGTTCTTCTTTGTGGAAAAAAATGTAGATGGCCTTATACAATTTAGTCTGGATCCATGAGGGGGACGAATGGAAAATGACCTTTAGCACCTCCTCCGGCCATTTTGAGTACCTAGTCATGCCTTATGGTTTAGCTGCAGCCCCTAGTGTCTTCCAGCATCTGATTAACGAGGTCCTTCGGGACATGTTGGGCAAATTTGTCTTAGCTTACATTGATGACATCCTGATCTTCTCTCCAGATCTCTCGTCTCATGTATGCCATTTTTCAAGGGTTTTAGAATGACTCCTAAAACATCAGTTGTTCGTCAAAGGGGAAAAGTGCCACTTTCACCAGCAACGTATCGATTTCCTAGGCTATCACATTGGCCCCGAGGGGGTTGCGATGGACCCTGGAAAGGTGTCTGCCATAGATAACTGAGAGGTGCCCAAGACCCCCAAGGAGCTGCGATGCTTTCTCGGATTTGCCAATTTTTATCGACGCTTCATCCGCAACTTCAGCAGCGTGGCCAGCCCCCTCACGGACCAAATTAAGGGTAAGCCCAGATGCTTGAATTGTCAGCACAGGAAGCTTTCAATTGGCTCAAGAAAGCCTTCACCTCAGCCCCCGTCCTCAAACAGCTAGACTCAGAGCAACCATTCATCGTTTAGGTCGACGCTTCTGAGGTCAGTGTAGGTGCCATTCTTTCCCAGCGTCACGGCCAACCTGCCAAGATGTACCCCGTTGCATTTTTCTCCTGTAAAATGTCCAAGGCTGAACGCAACTATGATGTAGGAGATAGGGAACTCCTGGCCGTCAAACTAGCCTTAGAGGAATGGAGGCATTGGCTGGAGGGTGCCAATCACCCCTTCCTGATTTATATGGACCATAAGAATTTGGAACATATATGGGCGCCAAGAGACTCAACCCCCATCAGGCCCGGTGGGAGATGTTTTTCGCACGCTTCAACTTTGTCTTGACATATTGCCCCAGGTCGAAGAATGGTAAAGCTGACGCTCTATCCAGAATGTTTGACAAAGTCTCTGAGAATGTATTGCAACCCATAATTTCTCCTTCTAAGTTTCTCAACATGATCACCTGGGACATGGAACGCTTAATTCGCACCTAACAGCCCAAGAGACGTCCCAGCCAATGTCCTCCTGGCTCGTTGTTTGTTCCCGTTGAACTTCGCATTCGCCTCATTGCCTGGGCCCACCTAGTGCCTGGAGTGGGCCATCCTGGAATGCGGAGGATGCTGGAACTCCTAGCAGGCAGGTACTGGTGGGACAAAATGAGTCAAGACATTAATGAGTATGTGTCCTCTTGTTCTGTGTGTGCTCAAGCTAAAGTTCCCAGGACCCTGCCTGCTGGCAAGCTAGTGCCCCTGAGATCCTCTTCGATCGCGTCTTTCGCTATTTTGGGATCACAGAGGATGTCGTGAGCGATCGTGGACCCCAATTCACGTCACAAGTCTGGAACAATTTCCTGAACAAGCTCGGGGTCACGGTGAGCCTCACCTCTGGTTACCATCCGCAAGCCAATGGACAGACTGAGAGGTCAAACCAAGAGCTATTGAAGTTCTATTGAAGTTCCTCAGGACTGGGTGAGGTATTTGCCCTGGGCGGAGTACGCCCAGAACTCACTTAAACACTCAGCAACTAACCTCACCCCCTTTCAGTGTGTCCTAGGGTACCAGCCTCCACTGTTTCCGTGGGACGCCACCAAAACCGATATACCAGCCGTGGATGTGGGCTCTCACCAACCAGACCATCGGCAAGGCGATCAAGCAGATGAAGAAGTTTGCCAACTGACGTCGGGGCAAGACCCCTTCTTTTTGTCTCCACCTGTGCCCCATCTGGTAGGAGAGCCCTGATTGGCTCTCCCTCCCTAATTAGGGCGCCTTCTGGCTGGGCTTGCCTACGGGACTATGACCTTGACCTTGACATTGTCTGACAATCACAAAGCTTTGCAACACTCCCGACGAGATTCCGTTCTGGAAGCTAAGTGCCCTTTCCTCTCTATTCAGTTTGGAATTCCGTTTATCACTTGCTTCCTTTCTCGAGTGTTGTTTGTGTTTGTGTCCACTCCATTTTGAGCATACACTCTTCTGAGTTTTCTTTGTGTTTTCTGTCTGTGTGCAGATTCTGAGCCAGAGCGTGGAGCCGGACATTCTTAGTTGGAGCACGGACTGGATTATCATCGCTGCGTTTAGTTTGCTCCTTAGTTTCGGGGTTTTTTTCTCCCACTCTGAGCTGTCTTATTGTTTGACTGTTGCCCCCTTTGAATAAACTCTGCTTTTGCTTCCACAACCCGTGGGAGTTCGTCCCTTACAGGTATACCCATATAAGGGCATAGAGAAAGTATTAACAGAATCCATTAAGAGCCTAACCCTGAACTATATAATAACTGTCTAAAACAATAAACCAGCTGAACAAGAGTCTTTCTTATCTGACTTCATAATGCAGCAATTGAGTGCTAAAATAAAAAAAACAAAGAGGTTGCAGAGTCCTTCAAGGGTGAGTTACTGAGGTCTCAACAGCAATAGTTGAGGACCGAAAGTGAGTGAACCAAGGTTAAATTTAAACTGTGGGATGTCCAAGAATCACCGGAAAGCAAACCAGTCCACATTCCATGGTAATCACAGTATTCCAAGGTAGAGCCAAACCAGCCTCCTGAATGGAGGAGTCCCTTTTGTCCTCATTAGGGAAGGGAGTTGACAACTAGAGACTCCCAGAAGGACCTAGTCCCCTTCACTTCCCATTACCTACCGGAGCCTGCTCTGCTTGAGGAGAAACCTCTCCCAAATGAGCATTTACCAGGCTCCCACAGACCAGGACCTAGATAAAATAGCATGCAATATAAGCCAGTTATGCCAAATATGACAGTTCACATGATGTCACCACGTACCTCAAAGACATTAAATATTATCTGCAAAAGTTCCCTCCTGCTCGATGGATGATAAAATCTACCTAATTAAGGTAATGTCAAATCAGGAAGTCAGCCAGACTACCTTCAAGACAACTATTACTTGCTTCATAAGGTGTTGGAAGAGGAGTTTTGCAAACCTCTTTCACAGACAGGCCTAACAGCTGCCCTCCTTGTTAAACAGGGGAGACAAGAATCACCCCAACAATATTACCACCATCTTCATCAGGCATATTTTGGGTCACAAAACCAACCAGGGATGGAGGAAGAGATTAATTTTAAAACACTGTTTGTTTAAAACCTCCATCTCAACACCAGTCACTGGTCTTGAGTGTCTTGGCCTGCCCACATACCCTAACTGATAGGGAGCCATGTGACTTAAACATGAAAGGGTTTGCTAAACAACAGCAAGCCACACATAAACAGGAAGAATTGCCCAGCGTGTTGAGTCTCACCACCCGGTCCTTGCCCACAGAATTGAAGGAGCCCAGGACTCCAGTCCACAGGATCCGACCCATGACCCATGTAAAGTTTTGGAGACTGCTCAAGCTCCTCCACATCACCATCAAAACCCTAATCGTCAGAAGTGTCCCCATCGGGAGGATTCCCCTCACATATCACAATAAGCCCAAGATAGACTGAAGCAAGAGACCCTGGAGGCCCTGAAATGAGGATATGTGCACAGAAGGTAGCAAGAAAGCATAACTCTTCACATTTACTTCTATCAAATCTGAACCTCCAACTCAAACCTTTCCTAATCGGGTTGACCCGGTGAAGGAAGAACACCACTTGGGCCCCTGTGAAGATGAAACACCAAGTCCATACCACAATCCTCCCATTCAGGTAGAAGCACCTGACTGCCCAGAGAGTGTAAAACTAATTTCTCCTAGTGCAGTCTTGGTAGTCCAATTAAACACCAAGGAAGACCCACATCAGTAAGAACCCCCAATCCTTTAAGGGGAACAGTCCTTCCACCAGTTCCTCTGCAACTTAACTGAGAAAGAGGTTGCCAGAAAACTCTATATGGCAAGGACACTGAAGCATGGCCTTATGCACGATGCTCTTGTAGACACTGTTGCTGATATCACATTAATGTCAGCCACCCTATTCATCCAGGTGAGAGCTACTGCTCACAGGGCCAATAGGGAACTGCAGCTCCAGCCCTGTTCCCTCGACATCCAATCCTATTCTCGTACAGGCTCTAAAGTCGGTAGCCCTAGAACATTTCACCATTGGCCCAATGAACATAGTACACCCTGTACAAGTGTCTCCTCTAGAGACCATTCCCCTTCTAATGGGCAAATACCTCCTCAATCTTTTCAAACCATTGATAGATTTCAAATGTGTAAGGATCTGGGCACAGGTCCACAAGCCCCTATCCATGACCCATCCACCAAATGCCACTACTCAATATGCCATACTCAATGCTACCATCCTCATGCCACATGCACACCAGGGGTCATTAAAGGTGATGAAGTAGAAGAAGTCATTGATGGCCTCCAGGTGAGTTCTTATAACAGCAAGACTCGGCCCCTCTATCCCACAGCATGAGTACTGTCATCAGATCATTGAGGGGGTTGAACAAGGGAACGCTAGTGTTGACGAAATCAGACACCGATTTGGTCAGATAAATCTACTATTAGCCAAGAGCTTTTAATAGTCTGTCCAAGACCAACCACAACCTTTGGCTGGGGAAAAGCCCATGCCACTTCCCATTTGACCCCTTACCTCAGGTGACCAAAAACCGGTGTCTTTGCCTTGAGTTTCTGGTGGAACCAAAGGGTCCACTTCTTCTTGGTTGTCCCAGAATTACCACATGCTGCCTATCTGGTCTATTCTGGTCTGACTACATATTCATGTGGACACATGACTTTGTTCCATGACTTTGAATTAAAAGTCCCAGTGATTGGATCTATTCCGGGCCCATTACTCGGTGACTCACTAGACTCCAAACTGGTCTATAACAAACCTCTTAAAGCTATTACTGTATTCTCCACCCTGATTGAGGATGAATCTGCATGATGGGTTGACCTAACTAATGGGGAACAGATGACATTACCAATCTCCAGATTGAGCAGGACATAAATGAAGCTGACGCTTATGTAATGACAGTGAGTGCAGAAAGCTCTATGAAACTCTTGTAAAGTATCAGACCTCATTTGCTAAGGACTCTCTGGACTGTGGCTTAACCACTATCCATACCGTACATATTCCCACCATTCCTGATGCACCCCAATATATTCACACCAGGATAAAATTCCCCTGTCATCGTATGAGCCTGTAAAGTCTGGATGGAGGTACGTCCTCACCCTCTTATCAGTAAATAAACCCAGCTGGAGATCAAAAGGGTAATGGAAGACCAATAGTGCCCTCTCATGACCAAAACCACAACCACGCGGTCAGAAAAATTAAACCTTAAAACTCAGGACATGTCCCAAAATCACTAATTCATAATCATAAATAATAAACTTTCTTTTCTTTAAGCATAACTGTAGCAATGGAAATGAAGCCTCACATAACTGATCACTGAACTGTTATGAACTTACGTTTGCTCATATGTTTCATATTTTCCTGTCTTTTCTTTTTTTTCTTTTAAATCTGGTTTGCTTGAAATTGTTTAAATTATGGACCCTGAATCTATAATCTATGAAAGTATAACTTTTTTAATGGAATTATGGAAATTAATAAACTTTTCCATGATATTCAAATATTTTGGAATGGGTCTGCATAGTCAAGCAAGTAGAATTGTTGGAAAGGTCAACTGTTAGTTATCATGAATTGCTGCACAATGTGTGTTCCATGATAAATAGTGCAGTGTGTTGTGGCAAAGCTTCAACATTAATCAGTCATTACACAGATACACACGCAAACACTATCTTGCTCACACAAACACTATCTAGCCTTTTAAATTTATTAAATTCTTCCTTGATTGTGTGTGTGTGTATGTGTGCAGTGAGCAAGAGCTTAAGAGGGACAGCTGGAGAGTGCTCAAGAGAGGACGGAACAGAGAGAGCAGAGACATAAATTCCAAGTGTGTGTGCATGTTTGTGTGTGTATGTGTGAGAGGCACTGACTGATAGAATAAAATGCACTCAAAAGTGATGATTTTATTAGTTTATAAAATACCCCTTCTCCCAACCTGTCTCTGGAGCTCTTTATTTTGTACACTGGGCTCACCATCATGGAATCCATGCCACTGCCAGTATTATCCAGTTCCTCGAAGCCAGACAGTAGACCCAGATGAAAGCAATCCAGTGGCTTCCCTGGCCCTTCCCAAGATGGGTCCACAGGACAATGTGTAACCCGTTGTTGAGCTTTTTGAGTGGCCTGCAAAGGCATGGGGCTGTCCGGAATATTGGTGGGTTGCCTGCCTCCTGACACTACTTTCAGAGGAGGCACACTTTGCCACATATCAACTGCTGGTCACCAAAACCAATGCTGCTTCCATTCTCTGGATTATAGCACAGCCATCCAGTCCTTTATCTTTAGCCAGCAGCTGCATGATTCCTGTCAGCGACGGTTAACATATGGTGGCATTTCCGGGGATGGACAAATCCCCCTCCACCTCTCTACTGTCTCTCTCTCACTCTCTCTCTCAATCTTCCCTGGTCCCGGTACTGGTGGCATGAAGGTTAAATGTGTACACAAGTATATCCACAAATCATGTAGTTCCTGTCACCATAAAATTCAGGGGAGAAAAGCATAGCATCGAAGTAGTGGTTAGTCCCTACTAGTTTCAGGGCAAATTGGTCCTGTTTTAATACATTGTTAAAGGGTATTTTCTTGGATGAGTCATGCACCATAATGGTGCAGCATAGGAGAGGTGGATCCTAAAAGATCCTAGGATCCTAAAAGAGATCCTGCTGGGTCAGGGCACAACTTTCATGTCACAGACACTATGCAAACTTTACAAGCTCTTGGGCATTAAATTGGTTTGCTTTGAGTTCACACAGATGGTAGAGGATGTCAACTATTTGGTTCTGCACACAGATGGGGGCATGACAAACTGCTCAATCAGTTAGGCGCTGCTTGCTTTTATACTACACAACGGATATTTGCAGATCCCCTTGACTCCCATGTCCCAAGAAAATATGACATTCTCCACACAATGTGGGTTACACCAATTCATGACAGACACATCCATTCAGGTTATTTGGGGCTCCAGCAAAGTTTCAATGGTAAGGTATAATGTCCCCATAGTGGACATGCCATGGAATATTTAGATTACATCATAATTTTCAGTAATGATTAGCCACAGCAATCCTCCTAGATTTTTTTTTCTTCTTCCTTTGATATAAAGCGTCCTTGGTTTGTGAAAGGCACTATATAAATGCAACTTATTATTATTATCATTATTATTATTATTATTCACAGCATCTCTGAGACACCCTGAAATCATTGAGGCTTGTGGGACTTATAGCTAACCAGAAGAAGTGTACAATTTGATGGGAGGAGTTAAAGTATATGGGCTTCCACCTGGGTCCTGGGCAGGTGCATTCCCAAATTGATAAGACTGCAGCAATTGCAGCCTATAAGCAACCAAGGACCAAAAAGGAGGTGAGACAGTTCTTCGGACTGGCTGGCTATTATTGTCAGTTCATACCTTATTATTCAGACACCCCCATCACCATCCCCTTGACTGACCTCACTAAAAAGGAGAAGCCAGATACAGTCCAGTGGACAGAGTAGTGTTAACAGGCCTTTAACCATGTAAAAGATGTCTCCTGACATCTTTCTCCCCTTTTTGTTGCAGACAGATGTGTCAGACAGAGGGCTGAGGGCAGTGTTGGTCCAAGTGTTGGAGGGAGAGGAGAGCCCCATGCTCTAAGTCAGCAAGAAGCTCTTGAGTGGGGTGTGGGGTGACAACAAATATGCAAAAATAGAAGAAATTTGGAAGGGGACAAATACTTTTTCACAGCACTACTGCACATAGCTAGTGAACTGAGAAAGAGAGTAGTTTTCTATTCTGATAGATGAATGTGCAACAATATTATGAATATGTTCTGATCATCTATCATAGTGCAAGCTAGAGTATGAAGGAAGAGCCACTGATGTTTGTCTTGGATATCTTATTTGCAGCTACCAATGCAGATGAAATTTATTAAGCATTGATGAACAACCTTTTGATTAAATAAGCTGGAAAGGTAAATTCAGTTGATTGAATAAAGCTGAAACTATCCCTTTAGGGATAGGCCAGTAGGCCAGATGAGGCCAAGAATGGAAACTTCCTAAAGCTTCTGTGTCAGGGCATTAACCTGGCCTTGACTAGAGGTATCAGGAGTAGATGATGGTGCCAGGCTCAGGAGTGGTAATGAAAACAAAATGAAAATCATCTTCTTTTGAAAAAGAGAACTGTTAATGGTGTTCAAATGATGATGTAAGTAATGAGCCTTTGAACATAATGGTAGCCAAACAGATCTATGTGATTAAACATAGGGGGTTATTTGTTATCAACCCATAGTCAAGTATATAAACATGACAGCACTGTACACTGTATTTTGCATTTTTTCCAGATCAATGTCCAGGTGTATGCATGCTGAGACATAACCTGTAATAAAGCTTGGAGCCTTCCTCTCTCTTGCTTAAACCCAGTGTCAGATAGTTTTTATTTAACAAAAAGGTATTAGCTTTTAGTGTCTGGAGTCTTAGCCTCAAAACTTTCTCTACAGGTTCTCAACAGTTTCTTTCTAACAGAAACTGTAATGAAGGAGTGCTTTGTTTGTTTTGCTCCAGATGATGGGTCTGTCATGCTTGGAAGAAAATCAGATGTTACAATTGTATTACAAACCACCTTGAATTAAGTGTTGGAGATGCTGTAGAGGAGGTTACTGTCATGTATTGAACATCTTATAACTACTCCTAGGGACTAGATACATTTATGTATTTATGTTATTTAGTGAAGTACAGTTACTAGGGTGAATCAGTCCCAGCATTTTTTGGCAAGGTTTACAGTCTCTATCATGGATCTGCTAGGAACCGCCATGAGTTGACTCCATCTTGTGAGGAACTTACATTGCAGTGTCTGAACACAGGAAGAATTTTGGCCTTTAGTTAGAAAACAGATAAATCTGTGAGCCAACAGTACTCAGCACTTTACAAGCCCTTTTCAGATGCCTCCAACTGAAAGTGGAGCATCACAGAAAGATGCACATTTAGTGGTTTCGCAAATTGTCTACCAGTGTCACTTTTGTGTATAATCTTGAAGTTCAGTATGATGCTATAAAGGGGATGTCTGAATTGTCATTGTAAATTCAAGACAGAAAAATAATTTTTGCCAAGGCAGAAGAATAGCTCTCTCTCTCTGCAGGTCCATGTGTTAAGTCCAAGGCAGTATAGGACAATGTTCAAAAGAGAGACACTTAAAAAATTAGAAATTAAATTATAATTTAAATCATCATAATGAGATCTGTCAGCAGAATTTATTTTGAGCTGTTCTTTATGGTGAGAAAAAAGCACTGGATCTCTGGTTCTTTTTCCAGTGAACTACAGAGAGGCACAAGAGAATACTTTAACAATGTCAAAACCACTGGGAAATTCAGGCCTCTCAGAGGCCTAAACCCCTACTTCAAGCAGTTAACACACTAGTGTTTTCCACAGTAGAATGTGATTGAGCTTTAGTCAATTGAATATTTTAAACAGCACTGCTTGTTTATCAAGTGCATTGGCATTCCACTAGACAGGTCTTCCCCAAAACATTACGTCAAATCATGGCTTCAGAATGGCCGCTATTTGGCAGATATCTGCAGAGCAAGAGAAAGACAATCTGAGAGCCAAATTCATGACTATGAATCACTAGGGAAAATTGTATGAAACATTTCTGCAAAACAGAAAATCAACTGTATATCTTATGTAGTAGTTTACCAAACTACTAACCAGTAGTTTGCAAATAACGCAACTGAATTGCTACTAAGAAATAAGTCTACAGAAATAAAAGTATCAGAAAAGGCATGAAATATATAGTAACCCAAACCCTTCTTTATCTTCAGCTGTGTAACAGTGACCTGCAGGTTTTGTGAAAAAAACTGATTGGTATTTGGAGTTATCCATGATTCCCTCTATCTTGACTGGAGCTCCAATTGAAGAGAGCCTTATAACCTCCTTATGGTGTGATGCTTCCACAACCATGGTTCACCATGAGTATGTGTTCTTTGTATGATAAGCTATCTTGCTTTTGCACCAAACATACAGTATCTTTTAGAACAAAAAACGTCTAAATTGTTCTCCTCAGACCACAACACAACATGCTACAAGATTTGAGGTGATTTAGGTGGGCTAGGTTTTTTGTGTGGAATGCTTTCCCATAGACTACATGTGAAAAATGTAGGGAGTGACTAGTACTTGTGAGATAGGTGTGATAGGTTAAGTATTTTAGGTGTGTATCTGATAGAGGAGGCAAAAGAAGAAAAAGAAGCAGGACTTCTTGTCCTTTCATTTACTTCTGGAAACCTGTTTTTCATAATGCCACTGTGCTGCCACATTTTCTTCTCTTGATGATGGCCTTAATTGTGTTCCATGGTACATCTGATGCTTAAGGGGATCCCTTTAGGGGTTAGTCAGAATCACTTAATTGATGACAGCTCTATTGTAATTGTAATATTGTTCTTTTAAACATGAATTTTAATATGATTAGTTAACTCTGAACACAGACACACCTCCTATTATAAAAAGGATGTACACACTTGTGCAACCAATGTATTGCTTTTTTTCTTTTTCTTTTTTCCTAAGAAAGTGTATAGATTTCACTATAATATAAAATCTTTCTAATATTTTCATCATCTTTGCACAGGTTAGTGAAATGTGATCTTCATCTAAATTGTAAAACTAGATAACCAAGTCAATTAAAAAAATTCATCAAAAACTTTATATCTTTTACATTTGCTTATTGAGCAATTAATTAACATTAAATATCTTTGTGTAGGTGAACCATTGCTTTCAGTAACTGGCATGACCCCCTTGAGCAGCAATAACTTAACCATTAAATGTTTCCAGTAACTAGTGATCAGTCCTGACCAACATGTTGGAGGTATTGTGGCCCTTTCATCCTTAAAAATTACTTCAACACAAGGAATACTGGTGGACCTCCTAGCATGAACTGCTCTTTTAGTCCCTTTCATAATATTCATATTGTGTTAAGGCCTGGACATTAATTCTGCCCTTCCAATATGTTAATTTATTTTTCTGCTTTAACCATTTCTTTGTAGATTTACATGTGTACTTAGGCTCATTGCCTTGCTGCATGACCCACTTATGGTTAAGCTTCAATTCAGAGACAGATAACCAAACATTCTCCTCTAGAATATGCTGGTCCATATGTCCATCAATAATGGCAAGCCACCAAGCCATGATACCAAACATAATACTTCACTTTTAATTTACAGAATTTTAAAATTATTACCATTAGACAGTAGACTGTGTGAACTAAACTGTGTATAATTTTGCATCTCCTTTGATACAAAATGCATTTAATCACCACATCTTCTGAAATTCATTAATACCTCTCTGTCAGTGTTTACCACCAGCAACATTCTGTACAAGTACAGCTGAGATCAAACATATTTAGTTACACTGTTCAATACCTAACAAAATTTGGATTTGTATGTGTGAGTTACCACCTCCTTTTCCCCATGGTGTGTATGGCACTGTGTGTTAAAAGAGCAACTGGTGTGTTAAAAGAGTAACTGGTGTGGAAATATGACCTCTCCCCATCACATCACAATGGTGACAGAAGTGGGATGGTCTAGAGGCTCTTTGATGTCAATGTGGAGCAGAAAGTCCAGATCATTGTGGACAAAATACAGGGAAGGCAGCAGAAGGCAAAGAACTGAGGCAGTGTGCACCCAGATGGGTCCAGCTCAGCAAAACAGGCTTCTGTTTTTGGCAAAAAGCAAGCAGCAGCTTCATTGGCTTGGTGGCAGGGAGTGGGGACAGGGGAGTTGATGCCAGCTGCAACAGAGACAGCGCAGACCACGCTCACTGCCAGGCCAACAGGGAAGGTGCAATCCAAGTCCAACACTATAGTGGCAAAAGGGTGTGGAGCTTTACTATGTTTCATATAAATGTTGTTGACAGCTTCTGCAACTGGATACCAGCAGAGACAGTGTTGCAACTGTGCCTGGGGAGATTGTGCTGGTGAGAGCAGCAGAGTGCTGTGCAGCTTCAGAGCAGCCAGCACATGGATAGTGTGCTGGCATTGCAGGACGCAAGGTCACCAAGTGAGCCAGTGCTGCAAGCCTAAGCCAGCAAGGAAACGACTTTACTTGTGGTGTAACCACCAGACAACACTAGCTCTCTAACACTAACTCAACATTGGTATCATTGCGAAGAGAGAAGAGTTGTGGAGCTGTCTGCCCACTGGTTGTGACACCCCAGTCTTCCCCAAGTAAAGCAAAACATGCTGGGGATAGCGTACTCAAACAGCACAGCCAACACAGTTTCAGTTCCAGTGTCAATGTGCAATGCAATCAGCATAGACCAAAAGCCCAAAATAATTTTTCCAACACCTTGGGTAGTACAGGCCACAAAGAATTAAGGCTGATTTGAGAGCAAAGGGAGACTCTACCCAGTATTAGTAGTGTTCCTAATAAAGTGTTATGTGAATATAAGTGGTCACATTTGCACTGAAATGTATGTACAGGGGTTAGACAATGAAACTGAATCACCTGTCATTTTAGACCACAATAATTTATTAGTATGGTGTAGGGCCTCCTTTTGCAGCCAATACAGCATCAATTTGTCTTGGGAATGACATATACA
>JAOVVG010193252.1:0-10081 GCA_028566375.1 Leptodoras nelsoni | reverse complement strand
CACACACACACACATTAATTCATTCCTGCCTACCTGGGTTATTTCTCAGCCAACTCACCCACTGACATGTTTTTGGAAGGTGGGAGGAAACCAGAGAAAAACATGGACATGGAGAACATGGAAAATTCAGTACAGACACTAATCCATGCTCATGATTGAACCATGGAGCTGTGAGACAGTGACACTATGCACCTCTGTACCACCCTAAGTCTGATTAAAAAAAAAAAGATTATAATAATTCTACATTACTATCTTGCATCTATTTGAAAAAAAACAACAACAGCAGGATTCTATGTGGAACCCTTTCTGACTGTCAACTGAAAAAACTTTAAGGGTTAACTAAAATGTTAACTTTTTGATGTCTCACACACACATACACACAAACACACACATTTCTGTCTGCACAGTGACTCAGCAGTTTGAAGACTCGAGTGGAACTGATGAGGTGTCTGGAGGTCACAACAGGCCACCTGTTCACCAGGTGTGTGTGTGTGTGAGAATGCGTGTGTGTCAAGATGTCCTCTGCCACATGATCATAACATATCTCAAATGCAGATGATTATACTTTAGGCTTCTTAAGCTGAAATGACCCATATCTCGAAAAGGTTCTTCATCCAGACAGAACCGTGTGACACTAAGGCTATAATGCTATAGAGAATGTAGCTAAATAAATGTTGTACAGTCCCATTTCAGCAGATATATAAAATCAAACACCCAGCCTTGGAGTCTGCTTTTACAAACATTAGTGAAAGAATGGGTAATGGGTCGAGTGTGGTACTGTAAAAGGATGCCACCATTACAAGTCAGTTTGTGAAATGTCTGCCCTCCTCGATATTCCCCAATCAAATGTGAGTGGTATTACTGAAAAGTGGAAGTGTTTAGGAACCACAGCAACTCAGCCATGAAGTGAGAGTGGTCGGCAAGTGCTGAGGCAAAAAATGAAAAAAAAACTTGCCAGTGCTCTGTTGACTCATTAACTGCAGAATTACAAACCTCCTCTGGCATTAACCTCAGCCCATACAGTAAACTGTGCACCGGATGCTTCATGGAATGGGTTTCCATGAACGAGCAGCTGCATGCAAGCCTTACCTAGCGCAATGCCGATGTCGGATGGAGTGCTGTAAAGTACACCGCCACTGGACTCTGGAGCAGTGGAAACATGTTCTGTGTAGTGATGAATCATGCTTCTCTGTCTGGCAGTCTGATGGACAAGTCTGCTTTTGGTGAATGGCAGGAGAACGTTACCTGTCTGAGGATGGATCGTGGTTCACCACTTTGCGCCAAACTTTGTGAAAGAATTGTCAGTCACGTTTCTCAGTGCAAGACTGCAAAGGATTTAGGCCTTCACCAAGCTTCAAGTGTACTAACAAATTAGAGATTTCCGTTTTCATTGCATTTTTAGAAAGTGTCCCAACTTTTCTAGGGTTTGTACAAACTGATCCTAGATCTGCATATTTGAATAACATTTTAATAAGGTTTGTGATCGCTCAGCCATGGCAGTCTGATTTATTTTAATAGCTAATGAGTCAGTCGCCTGCGCCGGCGGCTTTAATTGGACATCAATTATTTCAGTGCGATCCACGAGTTTCTGTAACACGCTTCTTAAGCGAACAAGTTGATAGATGAGGTTAAAGCCCTGCGTGTGTGGGTGTGTTAAGTTTTTGTCAAGAAATGATGATGTATAAACTCCTCTGTGTTGAAGATATCAGAAAAGTTAAAGCTTTACCTCTGACTGTTACTAAGTCAGTTTATGTGGACTGTTCACTATGCAAGTTCCTGTGAATGAGCTGTTTCTATAGGAACAATTACGTATGCATTAACAATAACAGGTGCATTCATCTAAACCTGCAACCTGATCAGAGATGCTGTTATAGAAAATGAATCAACCTTCGGACCAAACACAATCCAGTGTTCAACATCTTGGTATATGTTACATTGTTTAAAGATCATTTGATCTTCTACCAGTACATAAGTCATTATTCAGTGTTATGTCAGTGCCACTTCAGTTCATTTGCTCACTTTTATGTGCTTGTGGGGATTTTTTGTAAACTGTTTACAAGAACTCTTAAAATCTCAGATACTCTTTTCAGTAGCTGATGTATTGGGCAAGACGTGACAAATGAAAAGTAACATTTAACTATTAGTTATATTATTATTCTATAGCGTTCCTAAAATTACAAACATAGTAACACACACTAAGTGTGTGAGTGTGAGTGTGAAGCTGTGTGAACACCAATGGCCTGGATGATTAAGAATTAGGTTTATTGTCCTGTCATGTGGCTCAAGGCACAACCACACACACATAAACACAGTGTCACGTTTCTGATCTTGCATTTCTATCCAACCCATTACACGTGTGGAGTGTACATCACGAGTGTGTCATGCAGACCAAGACACAACAAGCATTCTGCTGCATCACTGTGAACACGTGCACACACACAGTGTCACATTTCTCTTTCTCTCTCTCTCTCTCTCTCTGTTTGGATTCAGAAAGTGTGACCTTTTCAACGGTGGCCACAGCTGATAGCCATGTCACCGGAATCAATGCCTCCCTAATATTCACACTCTCTCTCCCTCTCTCTCTCTTTCTCTCTCTCTCTCTCTCTCTCTCTCTCTCTCTTTCTCTGCCTCTGCAAAGTCATTTCTATTGTTCACTTACCCACAATGCCAGGATGATCCATTTTCTCACATTTGGCATGCATGATTTATGGAGTATGTCATTTGTCAACCTATCATTTACATAATTCATCCAATAAGAACGAATAGACGTTTACTAGTTTTAACCAATGTAATGAACAGAACTAAAGAGAAAAGCCAATAAAAAACAAACGCACTAAGAACAAGCTATATATATATATTTAATATTTATTTACTATTAAATATAATATATTTATATAATATAATCCTTCCATCCATCCATCCATTATCTTAAACGCTGCCAGCAGCTTAGGGCGCAAGGCAGGAACAAGCCTAGACAGGGCGCCAATCCATCATAGGGCACACACATATACACTCTCATGCACACACTCACACACACACTCACACTCTAGGGGCACTTTAGAGACACCAATTAACCTAACGTGCATGTCTTTGGAAACCGGAGTGAACCCACACGAACACGGGAAGGACATGCAGACTCCACACAGAAAGGACCCTGAGCGCTCCACCTGTGGATTGAACCCGGGACCTTCTTGCTGTGAGGCGATGGTGCTACCCACCGAGCCACCGTGTCGCCCATATAATATAATATATAATATAATATATAATATCATATACTTCTCCGATCTTCTCTGGTTTTCTCTGCTTATACTGCAGGTTTAAGTACATTATCACACATTTGCCATGCTGTTTGTTTGATGTGATGACAATCACGAGCATTAATCATGAGCATTACCTATATTCTGAAGCAAAACTAGCTTACTCAGTTAGCTAGTGGTATACCTGTACACATTTCTGCATGCTGGATATTGAGCTGTGAAATGGTGATGTCTCCATGGGTTTGAGTCGTGTCCATTCGAGACATAAAAATGTAATTTTTCAAGTAATAACTCAAGTAGTTTTTTTAACCAGATAACTTAGTTACTCTTACTTGAGTAATATCTCTCTATGTCTCTCTCTCTCTCTCTTGGTTTCTCTCTCTCTCAGTTTGAACCCAGCACAGGGTTTTTCTCAACTAATCCTCTGGTACTCGACAGATTGTCTTCTCAGAAATGTAATTATGCCAGCAGGAGGTGAGAGAATCCCCGGGCTTGTACAGACACTGGCTTTCCTTACACACTCTTTTTTCTCTTACAACTTGACTTTGAGGCGTTGTTTATATTTACACTGTCTTCTGGTTCTACTACACTTCCTGCCTCCATCTCTAATATTGACATTGGTCAGGAGGTGTTATTTAATTTTTTCTGTGATATCAGCTCAGACAGTATAATAAGTTTTATTAATCCGCTTGTTCTGATATGTTATCATTTCTATGTAGCAGCTCAATCACAGGGACTTATGCAGCAGATACTCCACATAAACAGGATGCTTTTCAAATCATGGATGAGGTGAAGTTGTCTGTAAGGAGACATTTATTTAGCATTAATGGAAAGAGTCTCCAGTGTCAGAGGAGTTTATCCTTTGCTAACGTAACAAAAAAGAGAATAAACGACTGTTTATTAACTGCTAAATGAGAACAGCTCTAAGATCTAACTTGTTTTGTGGATTTTCAAAAACATTAAATGCCATGTACAGCTACTGTATTTGTACTGTCATTGTCATTGTACTATTTTCTAAGACCATCATGATGAAGTGTTTTATTTGTTTAATGAACATTCTCTCTCTCACTCTCTCTCTCTCTCTCTCTCAGTGTATTTATGAACATGCCTAATAAATGGTGAGTGTGTGTGTGTGTGTGTTATTCATGAGACTCTGACATATTTGAAGAGAGAGCTGACTTTACACTGACCTCCTGTTCTCTCTTTCTTTCTCTCTATCTCTCTCTTCCTATTTCTGTGTTTTTTTCCCTTTGTCTCTTCTTTCTCTCACTCTATTCACAGTCCACATGGTTCCTGATAGAAGCTCCAGACGTTGATATATCACCTCTCCTCTGCGAGCAAATTGGCTCCGGGTTCAAGAGAATACTCAACAACATTCCAGTTCACCCTTCCAGGTCACTGCAGCTCTCCTCCTTCTCCATCTCCATCTCTCTCTCTCTCTCCTACCTCTCTCTCTCTGTGTCACATTTGTAACCAGAGCACATATTATGCACTCAGTCATGTGTGTAGCCTGGAATTTTCTTATTCCAGAACTCATTACCCCGTATGACAATTAATTAATAACCGCAGTGAGGTTTATTCAGTCCATGGTGAGGGAGAGGGAGAGGAGTTACTTGGATCTGTCAGAAGACAGTTAATCCATGACAGCTTCCTTAGGATGAACTTCACTTTGGCTGCAAAAGGTGTGCTAATCACTATTCCTGACATCAGGATGCTAACATAGTGAATGTTTTTAGACTATAAGATTTGGTCTCATGTATCATGAACCAGAAATCATTATTTCATTATACCTTGTACATAGGAACTTCTGTATATGTAATAGCTTATACTGTATAAGGAATTGCTGTCATGATTTGGATGTAAACATACAGTGTGTGATTCCCACCCATCTGGGCCTTCTCCCATGTCAGATGACCACCACCAATCGGGGAGGCTGATGTTATTACATGCTTGCTCTGAGACACGCAACACTCAGCCACTGCATTTTTTTTTTCAAACTGCTGCTCATGCAACATCAGAGAGAAGAAAGTGCTCTCACCCAGCTTCTGTATGCATGAGCTCACAGTCACACATAATTGGCTAGTGTCCCTCTAACTGATATGGGAGAGAGTGTATGCTGAGAGTGTATTCAATTTTGGCCACGGGCAGTTATGGTATCATCTAGATTCAAACTCACGATCTCCAGATGATAGAATGACCGCTATGCCATTGTGCCTCTCGGGAGAATCTCCATACTTTTTTGTCTTGTGCAATGTTTCATGTCTCATCAATCTTCAACTGTAACATTTATCAGTTTGCTGATGTGTTCAGGGTAGTTTATGGGTTGTCTTCCTGGCTTTCTCTTAACATGTCTTTTTTTTTTAGGCATTTCTTAGGCAGTGTCCAACATATTTAAACTGTCTACACTGGATTATCATTGTACAGAGCCCCTAGGGGGTCATGGTTGAAAAAAAAAGGCAAAGGCATTGCCTTTCAAATGTTTTGTAGTCCACTGATCAGTGATGCAGGAGCACTGTATATTTGACATCATGTTAAATGATTTGCCTTTTTCAATTTGAATTCTTTTGATGCACATCCTGTCTCTGCACTTTGATTCTGATTGAACTGTGTACTGTTGCTGAGTGATGATCAGTCAGATTACTGAAATGTGTCACGCCCACAATTATGCGGCTAGACTTAACACTGGGAAAGCGCACTGACCGGGAAATATTGTGATGACGGCAAGACACCCATGATTTTCAACTCTGATGTCTGTTTTACTCAGTAAAACCATGGATCCTAGAAACTTAAAGTTATCCACATGCTCCACTTTTTGTCCATCTAGCATGATGTTTCTGTCTGGGTAGATTTGTTTGGTTAGTACTAATCTCTTTTGCTTTGCTTGCTGTGTTGGATAGCTGTTGGTGCCTTTTAAATGTAACTTCACATAACATTATATTTGCGAAGTCCAGATCAAATATAGATTTTTGAGGATGTCAAGATAATATAAGGAATAAAACACAGTGTGTCATACTGTTATACAATCATTACCAAGAATATTGACGCTCCTGCACTTTCAGAAAAGGGACCACTTCTCCCTGAAACGTGTTGGAGTTACAAATGCTTTGGTATTTTGGTGCCAATAATTTTGCTCAGTCCATTTCTGGAATTCTGTGAGGAATGATCTCTGATTTGACTTTACTCAGCTTTTTTGTGTTGTTTCAATGTAAACAAAGGAAATAAACATGTGAAGTCATCAAAATTTTTTAACTCCAGTTAATAAGTGGTGCATTTTCTGAAAGAAGTGCAGGGGTGCCAGTATTTTTGGCCATGACTGTAGGGAAATAATCAATAACTGGTTGGTGTGATGAGTTAATGTTAACACTCTAAAGTTGATTATTGTCTTATAATACCATCTTTTTAAGTGTTTTATTCTTCTTATATGACAGCAATTTGCCAATTAGAATTTTTCATTTATCAAAGATTGAGACAAGGTACGTATATAATTACTGGAAAATTAAACAAGTAAGTTTCTGTTATGTACTTATTTTTACAGTGATTGGTTTGAGCAGATGCGCAGTTTAGAGCCCATTTATCATTGATATATCAATATACTATATGTGCAGTTGTGGGGGGAGGATGAAGAAGCACACACTGGCCACCAAACACACTTTCACCAAGAGCTGAGCAAGAAGAAGTTTTAGGCCCCATCCACGGGATAACAATGGAACAGTTTTTGACAAAATGGAATTTTGTGTTTTGGTCTTTTATCCACACAACAACTGCATTTTCCAGACCTGAAACCGAAAGTTTTTAAATCAGGTTTCAGAGTGGATACTTTAAAAAATGCAACCCTTACATCACCTTGTGGACAGGTGAATATGGAAACTTTTCAAAACAATGATGACACCTACACACACCTCACACCACATTGTGGCTACACCTGTCCCGTCCACACATATTCCACATAACAACGCTCTAAAACCAAGCCAATTCGTTCCCAGAATCAGCAGATGAGAGAGCTGGGGACCAAATGTCTACACTATGCTTTTCTCCCCTGAATTGAATAGTAATGGGCACAAAAATATACTTGTGTATATCACAAAGCACACTCTTCACCTTCACCACTTGTGCCATATCCCATGCCTCCCCTTGAATCAGGCTTGGGTGAATTAAGGTTTGACTACAAGGCCTGATCTGTACCCCCTGAACACGTACTGAAATTATGTATGTCCCAGTCCAATCGGGGGCAGCCTGTGCCACATCGGGATCCGGACCACTGCACCCATCTTAACTGGTCATAAATGTACCGGGCGTCCCCACAGTGCCAACAGACCTGCACAGAACTCCTACCTGTGCCTGCAGTGATTGGCCCACTTCCCTGGGGAGAGACAAACCAAACATGGGGGAGAAAGACACAGTCGTGGGCCAACGGGGCAGGTTTTGGAGGAGTCAGCCACCACCTGGGTGGTGCCAGGGCTGGGGGAGAAGGGTAGTGAGAGAAAGGAAGGGAGAGTTAAAAAAGAGACAAAGGAGAGACAGTGGGGGTTCTGCCCATTGCCTGATATACAGACAAATGGTTTTCCACCAACATGACCACCTTCTCCATCAATGCTGGTTGGTGGCCTGGGATCCACTACTGTCCCTTGTTGCTGCCTGGTGACAAAAGGCTCCAGCACCACCTTGTTAATGATCAGATTGGCTTGTGGTCCCCTGCAACTACCTGGCAGGCATCCAGCAGCTGTTGGGCAAAGGTGAAGGGTTAACTGGCTGCATTATACTCCAAAGAGTGGAATCTCTGGTGGTGTTGTTCAGGGGACTGACCGACCCATTGCCTAATAGCCCACCAGAGGTCTGAGTACTCCGTCATGTTGATAGTCAGTAGTTGGTAAGCCATGAGTTACACCTCCTACAAGAGGAGTGGCAGGAGCCAAGCACCCTATTGAGTGGGGCCAACTGCACACCTCCGTGGACCACTTGAACAGCTCTAAATCTTCCTCCTAGTCATACTTGGGTTCCATCTTGTTGTGGGACAGGGGAGGTGCTGACATGCTGGCCATCATGGTGATCAACAGAGCACCCATGGCACTCAGCAGATCCCACAATGATCACCAAACTTCTGCCTGCTCCGTAAGCAGGAGTTGGAAGCACTGTTACAAAGTAGTAACACAGGAGACTCCCTCAAATAAATGATAAATAAAAAAAGAGCAAAATTTGCCATGCACACTGAGTGGGAGGGGTGTACTTTCTCTCTCTGTCTTTCTCTCTCTCCTGTAAATAATAGTGACCCTAGGCAATTATGGTCATCTATAAGATCATGCATGTGGAGTGTGAGCTGTACAAGTCCCTGTTAATGAGGTGTAGAAACAATAAAGTATTATTAGAAATAGAAATGAACTTGACTTGACTTGCAGTTTTCCACTTTCAGAGATGAAACCTAAAAGTTAGAAACCTAAATCTAGAAGTGATCATAATTCATCTGTGACAATCAGGTTCAATCCTTATATTACCCTTGAAGAACTGGATAAGTGTGAGGTACATGCTCCAAAATACTGCTCAGTATTTTCTTCTCAACATCTGAAACCTAGAACATTTAGGTATTCAAGTAGAAAAAGGGCTCTTCAGGTGTTCTTTAATGGTTCCTTTGAGATTTAATGGTTCTAGACCTCCATTGTAAATAAAAGACATTTCTGTACATGTGCTTAAGTGGGTATGATGTAAAGAGGAGAGATGGAGAAAAAGTGAGTGTGTGCGTGTGTGTGTGTGTGTGTGTAAGGGATGTATGGTGATGAATACTGATTAGATCATTTGTGCTGTGTCTTTTTGTCCTTGTGTGTGTATGTGTGTGGATAAAATAGGGCTCAGTGAGTGCATCAGTTCCAAGAGGTCAAGTGGACTGACCTCTGTTATCTGAGGAAAGAGAAAACACACACTGGCACACTATAAAATCCACTTTAGTAATGCAAAAATAATTGTATGCAGCTTCATGTAGCTTCCATTCAGCTACAGAAGCTAACACATTGCCGCTTTTAAGTTAATCAATAATAATCACACACACACACGTACATAGTCCTTGTGCTGTAGGAGTGTAAAAGGTACCGTCTGTGTGCTGTGCAGGAATATTTTGGAATATCAATGCCTCTGTTAGCATGCACATATGATATGGCTTTTATTAGCATTCTATCAGGCCAATAATGTGTGAAAGGGCCAGCTGTGTCCATGGCAACCCTATTTTTGGTGGTAGTGGTTGTGGTTTGGGGAGGGGGTGGTGGAAAAGAGCATGGTCACAAGTCCCGTCCCTATCAAGGATACCTCAAAATATTACCTCAACCTCAAATATTACCCTAGTCTTTTATGACATTTATAAACTATTCATTTCATTGTTACATTACAGTGCTGCTCAACTCTGGACTGTGATTGTTAATAAGTGTTGATTACATGTCTATAACAGCAGTTCTGACAATAGAGCTTGTGTGTGTGTTTGTGGGTGTGTGCACATATGTGCCTCTGTGCATATGCTAAGAACAGATGTCTTTATTAACTTTTTTTACACACACACACACACACATTTCTCAATTGGTTGATTAAGTCAGTTTGCTCTAGGCTTTGTCTAATACCTGCACATCTGTCAAAAAAACACTTTTCCTGACATCTGTTGCTGTTTCAGCATTAACCATCACACATTCATCACTCATTCATCATACTCATCACAGTTATCACACTCATCTGAGACATCACACTCACCAGTCATCACGCTCATCTCAGTAATGACACTCATCTCAGGCATCACACACATCTCAATCATCACACAGTGCGATGACACTCATGACACTCATCTCAGTCAT
>JAOVVG010187198.1:0-19188 GCA_028566375.1 Leptodoras nelsoni | reverse complement strand
ATGTAAAAAGTCATGAAAATAAAGAAAACGCATTGAATGAGAAGGTGTGTCCAAACTTTTGGCCTGTACTGTATATCTACAGTCATGTTGCATATACAGTGTATCTGGAAAGTATACACAGCGCTTCAATTTCCACATTTTGTTATGTTACAGCATTATTCCAAAATGGATTACATTAATTTTTCCCTCAAAATTCTATAATGTGAAAGTGAAAAGAGTTTAAAAAAAAATCACATGTACATAAGTATTCACAGACACTCAAAATTGAGCTCAACTGCTGTTTCCACTGTTCATCCTTTAGATGTTTTGACAACTTGATTGGAGTCCACTTGTGCTAAATTCAGTTGATTGGACATGATTTGGGAAGTGCTAATTCTTCTTTCCGTTTAGGTGTTCTTTCCACATTTTGTTAATAAGGTAGAACTGCATGGAGTCTTGCCACTGGTGCTGACCACCTTACAGGGGGCAAATATTTTCTTTCCTCTTACAGATGGAGATGTTCTAAAGTAGCCTGGAAATTATCTGTGAAATAACATAGTAATAACAGTTATGCATTAAACAATGAAAAAGTATTTATTCACTGCAACACACTGTACTGTTTCTATATAAACCAATACCTGTAAGAGGCAAGTCAGGCTTATGTATCATAAACACTTACAGTCACCCATCAAACAATTATGCTTGACATATGCACTGACATGCCAAACGTCATGGGACATAAACTAGTATCGCTCACTCACTGTCCATTTCATCAGCTCTGTTTACCATACAGGAACTTTTTGTAGTTTTTGTAGTACAATTACTGACTGTAGTCTGTTTCTGTACATACTCTGTTAGTCTCCTTTACTCTGTTCTCTAATGGTCAGGACCCCCACAGGACCAGCACAGATCAGGTACTATTTGGGTGGTGGATCATTCTCAGCACTGCAGTGACACTGATGTGCTGGTGGTGGTGTGTTAGTGTGTGTTGTACTGGTGTGAATGGATCAGACATAACAGTTCTGCTGGAGTTGTTAAACACCTCAGTGTCGCTGCTGGACACCTGATATGTGGTGGTCCAGTGGGGGTTCTGACCTTTGAAGAACAGGGTAACACAGTATGCAGAGAAACAGATGGACTACTAAGTGTAATTATAGAACTACAAAGAGCTCCTGTATGGTAAACAGAGCTGATATAATGGACAGTGAGTGAGTTATACTAGTTCCTGTCCCATGACTTTTGGCATGCCAGTGTAAGCTTTCTAACTTTACAGTTACTTGAATATAAAATAAGACAGCGCTACAAAATATGACATATGTCAAGACAGATGTTACTACAGTAATTTTTAAATATAATAACCTGGTAATTTCTTGCTGCAATGCTGTCTGCTGCTGTGCTCTCTGCTGCTATGCTGTCTGCTCGTATGTGACTATATGCCAATCTTTTAATGTATAAAGTATATTTTAAACTAACCATCCACTAGAAACAATTCGTATAACATATGGGTGTTCATTTTGGTCATCTCATTAGGGATGCAGCTAAGCTTGCATTAGTGAAATAACAAATTATCAGACACTGAGGTTTCTGCTTCCTACATAGATTTTGCATTCTTACTGAAGATATCACCAAAATATCCTTTTTTCTGATGGTTGGCTAAATAGCACACGATAATGTACAAACACATTGTCATTCTGATGAAATCATTTTGCCAATACACAGGCTGTAATTGATGGCTGGCAGAGAGTAGGCAACATTAGTGTCGCTTCCAGGTCAACAGTGTGATAACAACATAATAATATAACATATAACAAACTAAATCTATATGTTTAATTAATTATTCACATTACCTGAAGCCATTGACCCTGTCGATCTGTGGTGAAGCAAGCTGGATGTGTTTGTTGTGCCATTCCCAACCAATAAGAATGTAGAGAATTGGCTGAAGATTTAGTGTGAGAGCATAAAGATTCACAAGTGTGCAGGGTGTTTAAGCATGCGCGCTTCACAAAAAGACAGAAGAGCAAGTTTGCACAAGAGCAGATAGTGCAGGTGGATTAACCAAAAATAGGTAGTTTTTTTACAAGATTCTGGTGCTTTCATGGTATATCACAGTATTTAATTTTTTTTTCTAGGCCTTTATGTAGGTTTTGTAGGTTTATAGTATCTTATTCCTGGGCCAATTTTGAACAATTACATATTTCAAAAGTGTGTCACATAAAGAGGGCAGCAAAGAAATGTATGTTATCAAACACTGGTAAGGTGATCTACAAACAGCATGCACAGGGCTAGGCAAGATCAAATATCAGAAAAACAGGAAGCAAAATACCAGAAATACAAACACTCTTGGCAGTGAGAGTTAGGGTTTCACTAAATGAAACTTTGCACAGAACAGGAAAACCTGATGTTTAAATAGAGGGACTCATCAAGGTGTAAACTGAAAACAAGTTATAACACACAGGGAGATAACCAATGACATAACATTAGAAGATGCGAAATAAACTAAAACAAAGAACTGATGGGAATAGAAACAAAACATAAGAAAATTGAAGTCCAAGTTATAGCACGCTGCACTTGGAGGAAGCACATAATGGGAAAAAGATTGTCATCCCAGACATCCTGTGTCGTGATTTACCTACATCCTATCTCACATTGTACAGTGAATACCATGATTGGAAGATTTGTCTGGAGCATAAACAGACTATCCTGACCTAAGGGCTATAGCCACCATGCCGTTCAGGGTTGCCATTTTGTAAATGTGGAGACATTAATGTTACAGATTGTTTTTGTGTTCTGTGACTTCTTTTAGCTATGCACTGGTATGGTGGTATATGAAAAATTCATATCATACAAGAAATTATAACCTTTATACCAGTTCATCTCAGCCCTGCACTCTATGAAGGTAATAAGCAAACATTTATGCAAGCGAATCTCCAACACCATTCCAACAAGAAATGATAATACCAACATTCAATCTTATAAAACACATAATGTAACAATAATATGGAACATGCTTTATTCTTCAGTGTACTAAAATGAATACAGCCCATTAGCACTAGTGGGAAATCAGTTTAGCTTGGTTATGAGACATACTGTCCATTTAATACATATCCAAATCAAGAGGATACCCAGCATTAATAGTCTAATGCAGACCATAATGTTGCTTAATGTACACTAAAGGGCAGTGTAAATAACAAGGCATTAATTTTCACAAGAAAATAATCAAATTTGATCTGTCTATTGATCTAAGCTATTGTGATACCATAATTAAGAATGATCACAACCACAGGTCTAGGTACGTGTGAGGTGTTTTATACATCTGTGTGATTTTCCCTGTTTCCCTAGAAACATCCCTAATAATCCTTCATAAACATGAGTAGGGAATGTTACATTAACATGTATACATTTAAATGCACTCTGTTCTCTCGCATCTTACAACCAAACAAGTGTTTGGTTTGTTTAGAAGCCTTTGGTTCATATTGCGTTCATACTTCAAATGAACCACACTTGAGTTCATTGTAGAAAAGGACAGAGACCTACATTTTCAGGTGGTCTCAGTCCGCTTATTTGGTATGGACCTGAGTACAAAAGGAAGTGTTCATACTTACTTTAATGAATTGCACGAATGGAGCAATCGCACCAGGGTTCGAACCAAAGCTGCCAAGCCTGAGCATTTTACTTTGGGTAGTTTTACCAACTTTTTTTGGAGACAATTGGGATTCACGGATAATCTGTTGTATCTGGTGAATCTGGAGAACCACCTATAGTGCTGTGAAGTATTTGCCCCTTCCCAATTCCTTCTATTTTTGCTAATTTGTTGCATGTAAATGTTTCAGATCATCCAACAATTTGTAATATAAGATAAATACAACATGAATAAACACAAAACACAAAGTCATTCAATTTATTGAAGATAAAGATTTATTCAAAACCTATATAATCTATGTGAAAAAGTAATTGCCTCCTTAAAACTAATGGTTGTGCCACCCTTGGCATTTACAACTGCAATCCAAATTTTTTGATAACTTGCAACAAGCGACAAAAACTTTCTACTTCCAGTGCGAATGCAGACCAGAAACGGGGAGCTCCCTGGGGGGCAGATCTCCCAGATTAGTCCTTATAACTGCTGGGTGCGAAAGCGCCTAATAGTCCACAAAGCACTGGTTCCTTAGAAATGGTTTGTACCCCTGTAAAGACTGATAGAGTTCAATGACTTTGTTTCAATTTATCAGGTCTGACAGTAATCATACCTTGGGTTGGCTAGTGAAATTGATGCCAATAGTTATTTGAATTTGGTTAACTGGTTTATTAGCTAAGGGGGCAATTACTTTCTCACATGTAGGGCTGAACAGCATTTTTCCATCAATAAATGTAATCATCATTTAAAAACATCATTTTGCGTTAATGGGTTATCTTTGTCTAATATTAAAAGTACTTTGATTATCTGAAACATTTGATTGAGACAAATATGCAAAAATGATGATGGTTGTTGTAGCCTTAAGTATGCTTGGAGTTGAACTAGCCCTGCCAGTGTGAGCGCCACGCCGCTGTGCCACCTATTGTCGAACCACGGTACGGTGTGCCTCCATACATAAATGGGAGAAAAAATAATGTTCTGTTGCAGACTGAGAGGAACTCAGTTTGATTTTCTGCAAGGTCAGGGTCCTGTGTGTCTGAATTGGATTCTGGCTCTGCATAGGCAACAGTTATGGATGGCTCGCCCCCACACACGTCTACTCGTTGGTAAATCTTAATCTAAAAATCAAAACGCTTGTGTTGGTACTGAGCGCACTCTTATGACAAGGACAGATTGTCAGTTTTTGTCAAAAAATCAAAAAGGAAGTAGGAAATATTTAGTGGGAGTGTATTTGATCTCGAAAAAGCAGGTAATGCCATTCTCACCTGTGTCTTTTTACCTCAAGTCTTATTGCGTGCTCTCACTGGCAGTGACTTTCTTGCTGTATTTCAATAGGCGCTTTTGCACCAAGCAGTTCTAAGGACTAATCGGGATCTGCCCCCTGGGGAGCTAGCAGAATGTCATGGAAGAAGATCATCAAACCCACACAATGTAAACGGTGTGGAGATGCGAAAGGTCATAGCCTGCAGGAATGTTCAGCTAGGGTAACAGCATGCAGTCATTGCAGGAAAAGGGGCATTTTGCCAGAGTGTGCTGAGGTAGAATGTTTAATGAGGGGAATGCTGCAATTGTGACTGAATATATGGAGGATTTTAACAGAGTATAACATTGTGCTGAAACCAGGAGCTAAAACCTTTTCTCTCTCCACTCCTAGAAGCTTTTTTCTCCCTGTCCTGCCAAGGGTTATAGACGGACTAGAATGCATGGAGCAACAAGGAGTCATTCTGAAAGTGGAACAACCTACTGAATGGTGTGCGCCTCTGGTGGAGATACCCAGACAAACAGGCAAGGTAAGCCTATGCACTTCACAGAACTTAACAAATCAGAACAATTTAGCTGTGCCCAATTAGATTTAGTTCAAAAATAGGCTTTGCCTAGTTCTAGGGTTTGCACTCAAACATAAAAAAAATCCCAAGACCCTGATAGTCAGTAATTATCAAAATACATATGCTAATTAACTGATACCAATAAAATAAAATCCAAAAAATCATAATTAATTTGAGAACGCTTCATAAAAAAATCGTGCATGTATGTCATTAGGGGTGCTATAAATGCTACATAAATATTACTGCATGTTTCTCAGCAGCTGTACATCTAAACAACCTGATTTGTCCAGCATCATCTTTTCGATAAACTAAAATGGATATATAAAAGACAACTTCAATCAGAATTTCTGGATGCCATCAGCCAATTAGTATTCGGCAGGCATTTGACAGTCATATGATTGACCAATCAGGACAAAACATAATTGGTCTGTTCAGGTAAGGCTTGGACACACTACACAACTTACAAAGTGATCAGATTGCTGTACTGTTCAAACTACACAACTTGCTCTCTTGTAATCATGATTTTTTTAAGTCGTTGTGGTTTGCACAGTACATGACTGTTAAGCGATCAGGGGTCACAAATTACACGATTTTTCACCAGGAGAGACCTGCTGGCAAACTATGTTTTGTCTGAGACAGGGTTTTGTTTCCTTCTCAAAAAATTACTGTCATCAAGACGCAAACATTCCAAGTTGTTGTCCGCTGATTTTATTAAAAATAAAAAAAAACCTGAAAGGTTTGTCCATAGTTACTCCTGAAGCAACTGAGTATTTCAGAAAACCCTCTCTGCTTAAACATGATTCCAGGAAGTTGTGGTGCTTTTACCAACATGGCCCAAAAGTGTGCGGACACCTGCCCATTACAAGCCATGCTTGCTGCCATTTATATGCTCCTTCCCCAGGTTTCTCCCTCACTTTGTGTCTTGCTTTCTCATTGGCTGTAGCTCCAACTTGCTCTCACCGCCAGTTGCAACACTACACACTTCAGGTTTTGGACTTGCCGACAGGTCAAGATATTTAGCATGCTATAGATATTTTTGGGAGTCTGCGAGCGATCGGCGAGCCCTTCTGGTTGCGTCTTTGAACAATTCAGACATAGTGATTGAGAGACGATTTAGGGGCCTTGAGTGAATGCTGAAAACCTGTCAATGAGCAGAAATTGGGGCCTAAAATTGCATACTGTGTACTTGCCATATGATGGACCTCTCTACTCACCAGTCAAGATTAAACAATGCTATTCATGAAAACTTGGTCAGATTTTGACCTTTTGACATAAAAATGGATTTGTCTCATAATGTGCTATGTACCAGACAAATTTGTTCATTAAAACATTTTTTTTTTCAGTTTTTTTTCAACTTTTCATGATTGCTAATTGTTCACAAATTGCTTTTTTCAAACCAATGTCTGGATTTTTGTCCAATTGCCTCAATTGTCTGGCACCCTTTAGAGTTTGTAGGTAAATAATTAAAATAAAGATCTGACTTTTTTTGCTTTCCATGGTTTCCTGCTATCAATTAATTCTTGCTGCCTTTCTAACCAAAAGTGCTGTAACTCATCTCACAATTTGAAAGACTTGTATAGAAGAGCACACTGATGTGAGGAGCAGATTTTGTTCTAGGTTGACATTTAGGAGGCTCTATAGCACTTAAAGACACTTAAAATTGTTTAGTCAAATTGTGATCATATGCAGTCTATAGATAAACATTTAGTGGGCAAATGTTGAACATGTTGAACAATGTTGTAATTACATGTTAGAAATTGGATTTTTTTTTAACTTATTCATTCAGAGACTACAGTTTATTATTCTGTCCTTTCACTTATGTCTGTAATGTCAACAAGAAGACCCCTCATTGGTGCGTTGGGTGTTATGGCATGCATATCAATGGGTTAACCTTTGAGATCCAGAAATTTTACCAATAGTTATAAACATTATAAACAAATAGGGTGGCTCGGTGGGTTCCAACAAGAAGGTCTTGGGTTCGATCCCCAGGTGGGGAGGTCTGGGTCCTTTCTGTGTGGAGTCTGCATGTTCTCCCCATGTTTACGTGGGGGTACTCTGGTTTCCTCCCACAGTACAAAGACATGCAAGTTAGGTGAATTGACATACAAAATTGCCTGTGATTGTGTTTCCCCAAGCCCGTTTAGTGGGAGGATTGCGTCAGGAATGGAATCCGGCATAAAACATGTGCCAGATCGAGATGGGGACTTGATCTGCTCTGGTGACCAAAGGAAAGTAAGCAGCAGGAGGGAAAAAAATGTTATAAGCAAATGAAGGCCTTTTGATAAACTTCGACTTCTAAACTTTTTATCCATCAGTAAAAATAAGGCCAAAACTTTAGGTCTTAAGACTTAGAGGCTCATATAGCACTAAAATGTGTGCATATTAACTATATTAAAGATGATATTCAGCTCTTTCGCCCATATTTGGACTTTGCATTGTTTAAACTTGTCTGCTGAAGAACTTTGAAAAAACATGTTATAAGAAATATTGAACCATTTTTGTAGAATTTAGCTTTGTCTATTATATATGTCTATAATATTGAGAGGAAAAGATCAGTATGAAAATGTACTTTTAACCAGAATCAGTAGTTCTACAAATTCTCACATGGCTGAATTAGGCCTTAGTAATTCTGAGTAGTTTCACAGTTAATATTATGTTAATTTTAGTTAATCTATGATTTGTTTATAAAGGAGGCCCTACACCATACTAATAAATTATTGTGGTCTAAAATGACAGGTGTATCAGTTTCATTGTCTAACCCCTGTATATCTATATTTTAGATTCTTCAAAGTAGGCACCTCTTGCTTAGTTGACAGTTTTGCACATTTTAGCATTTTCTCAGCTTTATGAGGTAGTCACCTGGAATGGCTTTCAGTTAACAGCTGTGCCTACATTGGCAATTAAGGATCAACAGATCAAACATTGTGGTGGCTATTGGCCAGTCGCCTTTTAGAAGGCGTTTGACAGGCTTAACATTGACCAATCACAATGAAACTTAACAGTTGTGGGTAATTAAAGATTCTCAGCAATAAAGCTTCAAAACATTTGGCCATTAGGGAGCTTCCAGATAATCAAGGTTATCTCCTACAAATTTTGAGATAGCAATATAAAATTAATCATATGATTATTTGCAGTTGTCTTTTTGTCTGTATTTGGCTGCAACACATTGATCAAATTGGTACCAGTAACACTTTTCTGAGTTATATTGATGGAACTCGAACATAGTTTGACAATATTTCTTGACTAAAATAAACAGATACATTATATTGCCAAAAGTATTCACTCACCCATCCAAATAATTAAATTCAGGCGTTCCAATCACTTCCATGGCCAGAGATAAAATCAAGCACATAGGCATGCAGACTGCTTCTTCAAACATTTGTGAAAGAACGGATCGCACACAGGAGCTCAGTGAATTCCAGCGTGGTACCGTGATAGGATGCCACCTATGCAACAAGTCCAGTTGTGAAATTTCCTTGCTACTAAATATTCCACAGGCATCTATCAGTGGTATTATAACAAAGTGGAAGTCATTGGGAATGACAGCAACTCGGCTACAAAGTGTTAGGCCACATAAAATGACAGAGTGGGGTCAGCTGATGCTGAGGTGCATAGTGTGCAGAGGTCACCAACTTTCTGCAGAGTCAATAGCTACAGACCTCCAAACGTCATGTGTCCTTCAGATTAGCTCAAGAACAGTGTGTTGAGAGCATCATGGAATGGGTTTCCATGGCCGAGCAGCTGTATCCAAGCGTTACATAACCAAGCGCAATGCAAAGCATCGGATGCAGTGGTGTTAAACACGCTGCCACTGGACTCTAGAGCAGTGGAGATGTGCTGTCTGGAGTGACGAATCATGCTTTTCCATATGGGAATCTGGTGGATGAGTCTGCATTTGGCAGTTGCCAGGAGAACAGGACTTGTCTGACTGCATTGTGCAAAGTGTAAAGTTTGGTGGAGGGGGATTATGGGGTGGGGTTATTTTTCAGGAGTTGGGCTTGGCACCTTAGTTCCAGTGAAAGGAACTCTTAATGCTTCAGCATACCAATTTCATGCTCCCAACATTGTGGGAACAGTTTGGGGATGGCCCTTTTCTATTCCAACACCAGTGCACAATGCAGTATCCATAAAGACATGGATTTGTGAGTTTGGTGTGGAAGAACTTGACTGGCCTGCGTGAGTCCTGACCTCAAACCAACAGAACACCTTTGGGATGATTTAGAGCTGAGACTGTGAGCCAGGCCTTCTTGTCCAACATCACTGTCTGACCTCATAAATGCGCTTCTGGAAGACTGGTCAAAAATTCCAATAAACACACTTCTAAAACTTGTATACAGCCTTCCGAAAAGAGTTGAAGCTGTTATAGCTGCAAAGGGCCGACATCATATTACACCCTATTGATAAAGAATGAGCTGCCCCTCAAGTTCATATGCATGTGAAGGCAGATGGGCGAACACTTTTGGCAATATAGTGTATATTCAAGCTATAATTTTGGGAAAAACCGCAAAGTTTGAGCCAATTGGTTGACAGGAGCCTCTACTGTTTACATTGACCTATTGTGTATGTAATTGCATGTGTTGCATTTAAATTCCTAAATGGGCAGAATTCAGGTAAAGTAGGTCATATCAAAACTAAAATTTACAAACAAAAATTCAATAGAAATATGATGTTGTCTGCAAACTTTGTGCCAGTTTGGACATCAGGAAGCTCTACATCGTAATATTAAGTACTTTGCATATAATTGCCTAAATGGGCACAAAGAAATGTAGGTCAGATGAACACAGTCATAAATATGAAATTTACAGATGTATATGAAATCATACTATGATGTTGCTTGCAAAGTTTGAACCACTTGGGACATGGCGAGGCTCTACATCATAATATTATCTACTTTTAATATAATCGCATGTGTTGCATTAAATACATAAATGGGTAGAAGTCAGGAAAAGTTGACTACATCTACACTAAAATTTAAAAACATACATGTAATGATACTATGATGATGTCTACAATATTTGAGCCACTTCTGACATCTCTAGGCTCAACAGTGTAATATTTGTTTAAGCCATTTCCGACACCGGGATACTCTGCTGCAGGGGTGTCAAACTCAAGACCAGCGGGCCATATCCGGATATAACTATGTACGGCCCGTGAGATAATTTCATATGACTATTATTAATGGCCCGCCGGTAAATAGCAATCCCACCACTCATACTACATATCCCACTATGCACCACAACAGCTGCTGCGCAGGTCAAGACCTGTTCACCAACCACTTCTCCCACTGCTAATGACACATTGATCAGTGGTCAGCAGATAAGTGCAGCACTTTTTATATTGACATTTAAGCTAGCCTCCAGCCAAAAAATGGCCAAACGAAAAGTGGACTCTAAAAACAGGGAAAACACGTTTCAAAAGAGGTGAGAGGCAGAGTATCTGTTTGTTGACATCAGAGGTAAACCCGTGTGTCTTGTTTGTGTAGCTAACATGGCAATAATTAAAGAATATAATGTAAGACGGCACTATGAGACAAAACATCAGGACAAGTACAAAAACCTGGACATACAGCAGAAGCTACAGAAGAAAAAGAGTCTAGTGTTACAGCAAGCTATGTTGCTGTGAAAGCTAGTTTTGTAGTGGCAGAAGAGAAGCCAAATCAGCCCAGCTTTTTATGGAGGGAGAGTTTTTGAAGGGCTGCAGGATTAAAGTGTGCGACATCTTGTGTCCAGATAAAAAGCAAGCATTTTCAAATATAAGCCTCAGCAAAAATATGGTGGCTGATCAGATATGTGAGCTTGCCACTGATATACAAGCACAGTTAATGGAAAAGGGAAAAGAATTTGTTGCATATTCAATTGTAGTAGATGAGAGCATCGATAAGACTGGCACTGCACAGCTGGCAATCTTCATCCGTGGAGTGGACAGTTTGTGTTACAAAGGAACTTTTTGGTATTAAACCAATGCACGACACAACCACAGGAAAAATATTTGAAGAAGTATCTAAATGTGTAAATGACATAAAACTGTACTGGGACAAACTTATGGGACTGATGACAGATGGAGCCCATGCGATGGGCTCTGTGTGCCTTATCACACAGAGGTGCAATTTTTGGCTTGTTCTGTGATTGAGTATGACACCCCTGCTCTACAGCATATTATTATCTACTTTGCATATAATCGCATATGTTGCATTTAATTACCTAAATGGGCAGAAGTAAGTCACATCAGCACTAAAATTTACAAACATACATGTAAGGGAAGTGTGGGCCCAAGTCAGGAAATGTAGTTCACATCAAAGCAGAAATTTACTGACATACATATAATAATAGTCTGATGTTGCCTGCAAAGTTTGAGCCATTTAGCATTTCTACAGTTCACAATCATTTGTTCTGGATATAATAACATTCCTTCTTTCATACTTAAATATGCAGAAGTCAGGAATAATGACAGTCTGATGTTGCCTGCATATTTTGAGTGAGTTAGGACATTAGGTGGCTTTTCAGCATACAATTAACTTCTATTCATTCAGGCCTTATATTTCCTTAAATGGACAGATCAGTGAGTCAGATCAGCTTTTAAACCTTTATCACTCATGTAGCTTTTACTCTTTTCATACAGTAGACTATGAAAGGTTAAAATCTGCCAGTTGACTGGAGTTGGCATGTTGATTTTGGTGTATTTTGTCCAGTAGGGAGAACAGTAAGATATAAAAAGTAATTTCTAACATAAGAAACCAGTCAGTCCCATTGTATATGAATTAAGGATAAATTCAAATTAATGAAGAAATCCAATTTAAGCCATGTAAAGAATTAGATTGCAAAGCATTAAACTAATGACTTACTTACAGTGCCTTGCAAAAGTATTTATACCCCTCAAACTTTTCCACATTTATTCACATTATACCCACAAATGTAAATGTATTTTATTGGGATTTTATGTGATAGACCAAAACAAAGTAGCAAGTAATTGTGAAGTGAAAAGAAAATGATACATAGTTTTCAAAATCTTATAAATGAAAATCTGAAAAGTGTGGCATGCATTTGTATTCAGCCCCAAAGTCCATACTTTGTAGGACCACCTTTCACTGTATCTGTGCTAGCTTTGCACATGTACAGGCAAAGATTTTGCCCATTCTTCTTTTCTTTTTAAATTAAGAATGAGGTACCTGCACAGTTATTGAGACAGTATACATGTCCTTCAAGAGTATGACTGTAAATGTGTACTGTCAATAACTGTGCAGGGAACTCATTCTTAATTTAAAAAGAAAAGAATTTACAAATCCTCACATCTTGAACTGGGACAGAAGATATTGATTTAAAGAAGAAGATGAATTAAAATTCTGGAATCATCTTTATTATACAGTGTTCATAGGCCATTAAACTGCTAAAAGTGCAAAAGTATGCCAAGTCATGCTTGAACCCTTAATCACCGCTTGCGACTATATTTATTATTATTCTTTTTCTGCCTTAAAACAACTTGCACAGCCCATAACCATAAGCCCTAGAGACATCAATCTTTGTCAACTGGTAGTAGTCCCTCAGGCACAAGAACACGATCAGCCAGATCGGACACAAGGGGGCATTGCAGCAAATGCAAATGTGTTTTGCTTACATTCTCATACCCATGGGCTCTTTCAGAAAATCAAGTGTATCTTAGTCAGATTTTGATATTTACAAAAATGTAATTATTGTTTAGTAATTGTTAAACAACTACTCTCTGGAATTTTGTCCAATCGCATCAGATTTCATCTGATAACTCCCAATGGTTTCTCTTTATCAGTCTATACTTTCTTCCATGCCCTTTCTAATGAACTCATCCCCATTTGGTCAAATCAGCTCTTGAAGCACTTGTACATAATTTCACCCTGATGAGGTTTGCAACGTTTGGTCCAGATTCACCTTTAGGGGGCACTACAGAACTTAAAAACACTTAAATCATTAAAAATCAAATTGCGCCCATACTGTGCAGTCTGCAGATAAAATTTGATGATGCAGTACTACATGCTGAACAACTTTCCAATTACATGTTATGTCAGCATTTGGACTTTGTTATTTTGACTTATTTATTCAAAGACTACAGCTCATTACTTCACGGACAAAAGGTGACTCTAAACTCATTAGGACAAAACTTGATTGTTGTGTTGAAGTAAAACCTCTCTTATTATTCCTCTTTTGCCTTGAAACAAGATGTATAGGTTAAACTATAAGTCCTACATACATGAAACTTGGTCCATTGGTAGTCCCTCCCATTACTTAGACACAAGATGCCAGCCTGATCAGACTCTAGGTGGCACTATGGTGCATAAACACATTTATGTCCAAAACTCATACCCATACACAATTTTTTTCCAGTGATTGCTTGTCATCTAGTCTACAAAAAAGCCTTGAGAAGCCCTAATCTCTGCCCACGTTTTTGCAAAATCGCTTTTTGAGCACCAACTAGTCTTAAAATTTTTATCAAACCAATACAAATCTGGTATCCCAGATTCACAAGAGTCTGACCCTTAATAAGTATAAAAAAATCTGGAAATTTAATCACTGCGCAGTAGGGATGTGACGATGCATGTAATGTGCTGATGCAAAAATTTAATGATGTTCATTGTGGACATATCACAGTACCATGTGCGCTCTGTTTATAATGCCATCTAATGTATGTAATAGCATTTTTTGAACATCAGAGGGCTCTAGCCTCACTAGCATGTCATACGCCATGCTTTCATACAACAGCATTTCGTCCGCCTCATTAACGGCCTAGCAGCTTCAATACAAACAAACGTGATGCAAACTTTAAAAGAGGCAAACAGTATAGTGATAACCACAGACAGGTGGACTAAAATGGCTACCCAGAGCTATGCCACTAAATGTTGGGAAATGGGAAATGGCGAGCTTCGTGCTCCAAACACGACCTCTTTTTGAGTCACACACTGGGCTAAACATCAACTGAGGAAATCATCTGTTTTGGAGTGGAAGCTTGTAAAAGCTAATCGCAACATTGTGTCATTATGGACAATGCTCGAAATATGGTGGTAGCGGTGAAAGGAGGCTAGACTAGCACCACACGTAGTGTTTTGCCCAAACTTTAAAGCTTGCTTCCCAAGCAGGATTAAACCATGTAATAGGGCTGCCGCGATTAGTTGTAATTGATGTCGATGCTGAAAATGCGTTGATGTCAAAAAAATTTTATCAACACAGGTTTTTTTTTTTTCCTATTTATTAATACTATTTATTAATGTTTATTAATGGCCCTTTTTATTTCCACATCGGTTTTATTCAAATGCTGTTCCTCAACCCTTCTTGCTACCTGCATGATGTTGGTCGTTTTTAGCTCCAGTCATTGGCTGATGCCATTCAGCATATTCTTAAAAAATGGCAGCTGCAGCAGAGTCAGAGACAGTTTGTAAAGAGCTTTGTAAAAGTTTTCAAAGACTCAAGGCTTCAAAAGTATGGGAATACTTCAAACTAGCACAAAAAAAGTTGTTTTGTACACTGTGCAAAGCTTCGATGACATATGAGAGCAGTACTAGTGCAATGCATGAGCACCTGAAGAGAAAACACACAGGTGCTATTCTGGATGATGGACCACCAGAAAAGGTAAAAACACCGTAAAGCAAAGATTTTTTAACCTTGTTGTTCTACTCTCCGCTAAATAAGCTTATTGTTAAATCCATCATGTTTATATACATGTTTAGATTGCTCACCAAAGTTTGCAACAGCTCTTACTGACAGTGTCCCCAACATGATCATCAAAGACATGAGACCTGTGTCAATGGTAAAAGATGAGGGTTTCCATGCTATGCCTACATTCCCCCTAAAAGAACGTGCCTCACCAACATGATGGAGAAGAAATATGATGATGAATACCAGGAAGTCAGGCTTGTCCTCTGCTCATCTAGTTCCATGATCAGTTTAACAACAGATGCATGGTCAGGTATTGCCAAAGAGGCATACTTGGGCATAACTTGCCATTTTATTAACAGTGACTGGGAGCTCATAAGCTATAGTTTGACTACCATGCTACTTGAAGAAAGGCACACTGCAATGAATATTGCATCTTGGATTGAAACAGCAACTGAGAAGTTTGGGCTTCCTGCAGGAAAAATCAAGGCAGTGGTGCATGACAATGCAGCTAATGTAGTAGCAGCCCTGAAGTTTTTGGAAGGGAGGTATGGGATATCTTCGATCCGCTTTGCTGGCCACACATTTCAACTAGTGGTAAATCACACACTGAAGAATCCATAAATTACCAAAGCAATTGGAGCTGCAAGGAAATGTTGAAAGGTTTGGTGGAACATTTCAAAAAGAGTGAAATGTCCAGCTCAAAGCTGAAATCAAAACAAAAACAAATGAGTAACCCTGAACACAAACTAATTCAGGATGTTAGTGAGAGATGGAATAGCTCTTACTATATGATCAGCTGCCTGCTAGAGCAGAGGTGGCCTATTACAGCATGTCTGTCAGACCCAGATGTTACACAAAGAGCAAAGCATTTCCTTGACCTCAAAGCTGAACAGTGGAGTCTGCTGGAGGAGCTAGAACAAGGAGGCTCATATGCGACTCTCTTCTCTCTGTCTGCACTTATTAAAGGACTGATTAAGTCCACACAGAATGCAGCTTTTGACAACATGTACAGGCATTTCAGGCTGCTGCAGGAAGCAGCAGGAAACAGGAAATTTCAACAAGGTGGGAGTTGGCTTACAATAATGCTGAGATGGCTTACAATAATGCTGCTGCAAACAGTTATTTTCAGTTTAATTGTAGCTGCCCTGGATTAGACTGAAACTGGATTTGGATTGAAATTTCTATCCCCAGACTGAGACTGCAGGTGAAAGTGCAAGCCTTTGCACTGGAAGCAAAGAGGGGAGTGAGGGAGAGTCAACAGCAGCATCACACCACAGAGGCCCAAACATCAGCAGGCATTACAGAGAAGAGGTCTATTTCTTTGCTGGACACATTGCTTGGGTCAAACTCAGAAGAAACATCTAGCCTGTATGACAGTGAGGATGAAGCAGATGTCATCAGTCATTCAGTGAGGGAAGAGATTCTTGGGTATTTTGGGGAACAAACTCTGCCCAAAAATGCAGATCTGCAGTGGTGGAAATCAAATGAAGCAAGATTTCCTTCTCTGGCTGCTATTGCAAAGACTTATTTGTGTGTAACACCTGCCACATCAACACTTTCCGAGCATCTCTTCTCCACAGCTGGAATTATAGTTTCCAAGAAGTCCAGAACATGCTGACATGTTGACATTCTTACATTACATTGCACATGTCTAACAGATGTTTGATTCTATTATATGAGATGGAATTTGATTAAGGGCTTAATAAAAACTCTTTTGGAGTTGCTAACATAAGAAGCCCTCTTTTATGCTCATTTTGGTGATGGAGTTGTCACTTTAAAACTGATTTGCACTTTAGTATATAAACCTGTTTACATTCTGTTTTGTGCTGAATTGACAGTTTGTTTTCAAAATAAAAGGTGCTTAAATGAGTATCAATTTGATTTTTTGAGGAAAATTAATAAATTAATCAACTAATCTGTAAATAAATTGATAGATTAATCGACAAATCTGTAAATGAGTCAATAGATTAATTGATAGAAAAATTGTCGTTAGTGTCAGCCCTACAATGTAAACTGCATCATTTGGTTGTTGGGTCAGGTGAGACGCATAGCCACCTACTTCTACCACATTATTACACATCCCCTCACATAAATTCTTCATCTTTCTTTTAATTTGAAGGAGACTAAAAATTCTTTGTTAAAGTTTTACTCAAAATAGAAAAGGGAATGTTTTCATTTCAAAAATGTATACAAGAAAATGTGCATTGTTTTACACTTCAGAAAAAAAGAACTGTCTTTCATAGTTGATATTTGTTTAAATTATTGTAAGAAAATCGAATTATGAACTCGGTATTGTGATTCATATCGAATCGTGGGCAGACTATATCGTTACACCCCCCCTAGTATGCAGTTTCTAGGTGCCAGTCAAAAGCAGGGGTGGGGCTTCCACTGCAAATACTGAAGATAAACAACTCCAACTCATGATCGCTTACGCAGAATGACACTTTACAGACATGTACCCCAAAAGGGTCTGGAGTGGGGTACTGCTTCACTAGGGGGCACTATAACATCCAAAAAATTGTCCCACACACTGAGATTGTCTGATTACCGTGAAACTTGGTAGACATCATCTATATGCAAGTCAGGAACAGGATATACAATTGTGATACCGTATCTACAGAATGCCAGATGTCATCAGCCAATCAGATTTCTGTACCCATTTGACAGGCTTGTCATTGGTAAGTTCACATGAAACTTGTAAGGTATATTCATGTATGTGCTCTCTAAGACATACTCAAGTAACATGGAAATTGGCCACTGGGGGGGCACTATACTAGAAAATCGAGTATATCTAGTACATAATTTCATTTGGCAAAAATAAAATTGGACTCAAATGATTCTTTGATTCTCATTCCAGGAGTCTTAACAACTTTGCAATTACATGTGCCTTTCAAAAATGTATAGTTTTTTTTTCAATTAAATTAAGTTTCTAAACTAGTCTTAGGATTTTCATTCAGTCACATCAAATTAGGTCTTGAAATAACTGAAAGTCTGCAAGTAAATAATTATCAAAAGAATCTAGATTTTTTTACTGTCTATGGCTGCAACACACTAATAAAATGAGTACCAGCATGAAATATATTAGTCATATCTCTATCATCAAGTTTGAGACAAATCACACAATGAGAGGCTTTACAGTGCACAATTAACTCTTGCATATTATCACAGGCCTTGCATTTTCATACCTAAATGAGCAGAAGTCAGGAAAAGTAGTTCACATCGACACAGAAATTGACAGACATACATGATATCATGTACGATATTGACTGCCATGTTTGAGTCAGATCCACTATCGGAGAGTCTTTAAAGTTCACATTTACCCATTTTCAGTATTACCACAGACCTTGTTTTTTCTTTTCTACAGTGCATCCAGAAAGTATTCACAGCGCTTTACTTTTTCCACATTTTGTTATGTTACAGCCTTATTCTAAAATGGATTACAATCATTTTCCCCCAAACATTCTAAGTAAGTATTCACAGCCTTTGTTCAGTACTTTGCTGAAGCACCTTTGGCAGCATTTACTGCCTCAAGTCTTTTTGAGTATAATGCTACAAGCTTGGCACACCTACACTATATTGCCAAAAGTATTTGCTTGCCTGCCTTCACATGCATATGAACTTGTGACATGCCATTCTTAATCCATAGGGTTTAATATGATTTCAGCCCACACTTGCTTGGTGCTTGGTGTAAGGCTTGTTTGCAGCTGCTGGGCCATGGAAACATATTCCATGAAGCTCTCTACGCACTGTTTTTGGGCTAATCTGAAGGCCCCATGATGCTTCTTGGAGGTCTGTAGCGATTTACTCTGCATCCACTGACCCTGCTCTGTCGTGGATGAGGGCAGCTTAACACTAGATTTACCATAGCATCGGATTTTTTCACAGCGAAAATCAGGCTTGCTAAGCCCAGACTCCTGCCGTTAGTGAGCTGGCTAGGCAGGTATTGTCTTTCAAATGAGGCCAGCATGCACACCTACGAATGGTGGAGGAGGGGAGAGAACGAGAGAGACAGAGAGAACTCCCATGTAGTGTGTAGTAAGCCTGTAGTAAGTGTGTAGTAAGACTGTAATGATTTACTTGAGGCTGTGGGCCTACTTATATACTGTGCCAGGTGAGCACAGGTTCATCAGTGCAA
>JAOVVG010185864.1:0-19509 GCA_028566375.1 Leptodoras nelsoni | reverse complement strand
AGTTTTAACTAGAATTCTAGTTTGTCTACCAGTAAAATCTCTACTTAAAGAAAACCAGTAGACTTCACTCAGCAACTGGCTGACACATTTATGTGCAATATAATGTGTGTATTATGTACAGCGACTAAAAAAATGTCTTTGACGCTCCTGTGGCACCGCATCACTAAAATGGTGAACAGCAGACAGAAATGACATGATAATGTTGAAATAACCCTAATAACATTATTGGCAAGAAATGTAACCATCAGAACTTACTTAATCAGCGATTCATTAGGAATTACACTGTTTATTGCATTGGAGGCAGAATAGAGGGCATGTCTAAATCACTGCACCATCAGCTTCAAAGCTTTGGTAATCTCTGTAACCAAGAGGTCATTCTCCCATCTGTTAAACTTCCAGAATAATTTTATGTACTCAAAAGAAACAACACTTGACGCACTAAAAAGTAAGCCCTTACTTAAAATGGTCATCCATATAAATTCCTTATTCTTTTGAGTTCCCACTAAGCATGTTGGGTACCATTTTCACAACAAAAATGCACTGTGGTGTGACATTTATTCCAAAGTTGCATCCTGTTTTAACATCAGTCAGGTGGATGAGGTATCTTAATAAGGGAAAATACTCATTAGAGTGCAAACAAATTTGTATATATTTTCATGAACATCTGCCAAAAATGTACCAGTTAAGTTCCATGTGAACATGTAGTTTATGTTGACTAGAATTGATAATAGAATAGAATGTTCATGTACTTGTTTAAGAGGTAATGATTTTTTTTCTGTTTCTGTTACAGCCATGCTTTTAATGTACCTCACATACACATGGGGCAATCATGTTCATGAGCAGAGCAAGAGGAAGAATGCTGCAGACTTTGAGAAGGACGAGTGAACCAGTGATTGTTGGCTAATTGATGGCTAATCAATGTCTCCACTCTATGTGTAATTTCTAAATAAAATGATGGTATCAAGTGAAATGCAGGGTTTGTGACTTGTTTATTATAAATTAATTTTGTGCTTAGAGCTTGACACTGTACATTTATGAGGATGGAGGAGGTATTAACAGTAGCATCAAAGATCCTAGAAGATACTGTGCTTATAGTCATCTGATCCGGTTGTTGTCATTTCATGTTATTCATTAACGGTGTGTATATTTCAAAACTATCATACAGGTTATAATTTATAGGTTGGGGTGCTATGATTTATGAAGTCTGTATGCATTATGTTCTTAATTTTCTGTTAGCTGAATGCCATTCACAAGTGCAAATTTATAAATACTAAACATAATGACAAACATAATGAAGAAAATTTGAGATTCATTGAAGACTGTATGAAACACTAACATACAGTCATGGTCAAAACCTGCTAACATCATTTCAGTGATCTTGGCTCAAGAGAAAGTTTTATTGAGCATCTGTTATCACTAGTTCCTTTAAAAGGGGGGTGGTGCTTGAAATAATTGATTATCAAGAACTTCAAGGCGAGAGGTTCACTTGCCCAAGACGCCCAAGAAAGTCCAGCAAGTGCCGGGACTGTCTCCTATAGAGGATTCAGCTACGGGATCGGGTCAGTACAGGGATTGGACTGCAGAGGACTATAGTAAAGTTATTTTCTCTGATGATGCGGAGAATATCAGATGAGTGCTAACAAAAGGTGAGTCCTGTGTCATGCTAGCAGTAAAGCATCCTGAGAGACAGGGAAGTGGAGGTTCACCTTCCAGCAGGACAACAACGCTAAACAAAATATGGAAAAGTTGAAGGGGTATGAATACTTGTATTCATTGTATATCTATCCAAGATCAAGAAAGGAAAAAAGTCAAGGATGAGAAGAGGACAAAAGTGATCAGGATGAGGAAAAGGCAGAAAACAAACAAATAAACAAAAAAAGAATCATGCATATTCAAAAGACAGAGAAAAACACCACAATATGCATCCAATAATTTCTGTTCAGTTACTGCTTTTGAGCAGGAAGAGAAATGGGCAGACATGTCAATGGAAGGACCAATTAAGCTCAAAAAGCTGCCAAGAAAGCCCCAGACCAGTTCAGAGGTTAACAGACCATGCATGTCATTTGAAAGAGGAGCTGGGGAACAGGAGGCTGCATGCAGTGGAGACTTTATTTAACAGGCAAATCAACAAAGAAAAGATTGTCAGTGTTTCAATGACAAACATAACTGTACAATAAACACATTATTTGTTCAATATAAATGAATTTAGAAATTGATGCCTCTAATACAATCTGTATCGTGATATGTGATACAATACATACATACACATTTCAGTGAAGTTATATGCTTTTTTGCTTATTTTAACCTTGTTTTAGGCCTGCTGAAAGCTGATGAGCTGAAATTAACCAGGATTTACAAATATTGAGCTGTTAAGAAATCTTGGTTCCACACTGACATGGATGAAAAGTTTGACCATTACAATCACAAGTTACAGCTGTTTTGCTCTGAGCAAACTGTTTTTTTTTGGCAGGTATATCAACACGTGTTTGATAATTATAGACAACAAACTATTTTGAATATTTTCATGTGTTAGTTGGCAAAATAATTATCTTATTTATAATTTAATTAATTATCATCAGCTTGTAGAGAAAATGTACATTTTGTGAGGAGTGCAAAGAAGGCACTCCAGCAAGACTAGCTATGACAGCATAACTAAAAGGAAGAGCAAGAAGGTAATGCAAATATGAGGGAGCCCTGGGACATAAAGCGTAAAGCCACTCCCCTGTCTACAAACATAAGTGAATCCAAACATCCAAGATTACCAGAACAGTCTATGCCTGTGAACCCTCCAGGTCTGCGTCTTAACCTAAGACAAAAAGCTACTGATAAAAGGCTTGAGTAAACAAATAAGAAAAAGAAAGTTATGCAGCATCCAGGATCTAGTGTCCTTTATTACATTTCTCAAATTTATTAAGCTGGTGTCTCTCTTCTGGTTTTTCTGAGACATATAACTATGTGTCATTAGCAAACAGTGGAAACTAACACCATGTTTACAAATATGTTTACGCAGTGGTAGCAATATAAAGAAAAAAAGCAATGGGCCTTAAACAGAAACTCGTGGAACACCAAACTTTACCTTAGTATACTTGGAGAACTCACGATTAACATCTACAAACTGATACAGTCAAATAGGTCCTGAACCAGGAGAGAACTGTTCCCTTAACTCCAACATAATGTTCTAGTCTATGAAGGAGAATAGTATGATGAATGGTGTCAAAAGTTACACTAAGTTCAAGTAACACAAGCAAAGACATGCAACCCTGATCAGTAGTAAGTCATTTACTGTGTTTGAGCTATTATGAGGCCTAAATCCTCACTGATAGATTTCATGAATGTTATTCCTATGTAGCATAACTGCTGTGCTACAGCCTTTTCAAAGATCATGGAGATAAACAGGAGGTTTGATATTGGCCTATAGTCAGGAAAAGCTGACAGGGGTCAAGCTACAGGTTCATGCTAACAGGTTCAATTGTTTCTGGTATCTGTTTGAAGAAACTTGTGATCTAGTACACAAGCTGACAATTTTGATGAAGAGATTACTAAAATTAGTTAAGTGCCTCAAAGGGGAATAAATCTTTCAAATCGCTGATCTGATATGGTTGTATTGTCATCTACATGGTTTATCAGATTGTTTGGCTTTAAGTTTGTGTGAATTTTTTGCCTAAAATTTTCAATTTTGTCACTGAAGAAATTCATGGTCATCGCTATTACATAATGATGGTGTGCGTACTTCTGTGGTGGACTTATTCCTGGTTAATTTTGCTACAGTATTACATAAGGATCTAGGATTATTTTTATTGTCTTCTATTAGAGTAGAGAAATATGTTGACCTTGCAGCACTCAGAGCTATAGCTCAAGAGGCTCTGCTTCCATGCCCTGAGAAATACTACCAGTTTAGTTTGGCGCCATTTACTCTCTAGTCTGCGAACAATCCGTTTCTCAAGGCACGTGTGGTCATCATACCAATGTGCTATTTTTTTCTCTCTAATTATTTTTCTTTTAAGAGGACCTACAATATCCAGAGTATAGTGAAATGTTGACTCTTGTAAGGATCCCCTAGTAGTGTTGTGTCCCAAATAAAAGATCCAAAGAGGGCGATGTGTCGGAAGCAAGTGCAGAGTTTATTAAAGACACAAACTAAAAATACAGCTCAGAGCAGGAGCAGCAATGAACGCGACAAAGCGGGAAACCCAGACGTGTGCTCCAGGAAATGGCGTCAGTCCTGCTCCTCGCTCTGGCTCGGAATCTGCACAGAAGGTAGAGCAAACACAAAGAATTTTTAGTCATCGAACCGTTAGCAGCGGGTCCCGACCCGGAAGACATGAGTCAAAGCGTTGGCAGGGTGGACTTCTCCCTAGCACCCGTCAACATCGGGACCCGACCCAGAAGACATGAGTCAAAGCGTCAGCAGGGTGGATTTCTCCCTCACAGACATAGATCCGGGACCCGACCAGGAACATGGGGCTTCTCCCTCGCGAACGTAGCACTGGAGACCGACCTGGAAGGCGTGAGGCTTGGCTTGGCTTTGGCAGGGTCGACGTCGCTGTCTTTCCCCCACAAGACGTGCAGTGGTCGCGTCAGCTCCCTACTTGCGTTGCATTGCAGACGACTCGCCCCCTTTGGATCTTTTATTTGGGACACAACACTAATAGGGGATCCTTACAGATTGACCCGCCTCGAAGCTCGGCCAGAAGGCGCCTAAATAAGGAGGGCGAGCCAATGCAAGCTCACCTTCCAGATTAGGCGCAGGTGGAGGTGATCCGGCCGAGTGGAGCCGGAAATAGACGATCTCTGCCGGGCATAAGCTTGCCGAAAGTGTCAGATGGCGGCCAGTAGTGGCAGTGAAAGGAGCGCTTAATGAACTCTAATGGTTCAGCATACGGACATTTCCATTCCCCCATCATGGGATGGCTCCTTCCTGTTCCAACATGACTGCACACCAGTGCACAAAGAAAGGTCCATAAAGACATGGATGAGTGAGTTTGGTGTGGAAGAACTTGACTGGCTTGACCTCAACCCAATAGAACACTTTTGGAATAAATTACAGTAGAGACCGTGAGCCAGGCCTTCTTGTCCAACATCAGTGTCTGACCTCACAAATGGCTTCTGGAAGAATGGTCAAAAATTCCCATAAATACACTTCTGAACCTTGTGTTATACATATAAAAATACATTACAATACATACAGTAATTCACCATTAAACAGTAAGCAGTAATAAATTTTGGAATTTAGTGCTGGTTAATGTTTCAGAACATCTTGGAGACTCTGCAACAATTCTTCTGGGGACTCTGTTTCTTCTGTTTTTGCAGATAAAACCAGACAGACTTCATTATGATTTTTGTTTTAAAAGCAGTGGATTATGTAATATGTAAATAACATTTCTTTGCTACAAACATTTTCTTACAACGTTTAATATTTGGAATCATATTTGTTGACTGAATAAAGAAGTCATAAAATAAACATTTAAGACAAAAAGACATTCCTAAAACTTTTGTGCAATACTGTACGTGCAGTAATTATTACAATATGCAATAATATTAAAATTAAAATATAAAATACATTGTTTACAATCAATGTGTTAACAATCAGCATATCAGGACACAACCAGTGACAGCTATAAATGAAAGAGAAACAAAATGCTTTTAACAACTATACATCATGTATTAATTACAAGGAAAACACTGCATTCTGTCTTTGGGCTGTTAAAATGTCCCAACATTATTACTAAGTGGGTTTATGTTGAACAGAAACTGCAATGTATCCCCCCTGTAAGGTCCAAAATGGTACCGGCTGCAACCAATCGCTGGAGAAAAACTGTCTCATGGTCCACATTGTGCATGGCTTGCTTCAACATAGCACTCATAGGTAGGTTGTCATAGTAATGAAGTGGTGTTTCCTTCTGGCTAAGGTTATAGCCAAAGCCTGCTAGGCTGACTTCATCACACAAGTAAGTTGCCAGGTTAACAGCAGATACTCCTAATGTTGGAATATTCTAGACACAAAAAGACAACAATAAACAAGAAAAAAAGGACATTAGACACTGGATGCTGAATAGCTTTCTTCTACTGAATTCTGATAAGACAAGTACTTGTACTAGGGCCACAGGTGGCTAGAAGTAAGCTTTCTGATTACATAGTAATTCTGGATGGCCTTTCAGTTACTACATGTGCAGCTGTAAAAGATCTTGGTGTGATTGTCGAATCCAGTTTTTCATTTGAAGCTCATGTAGATAATATTACTAGGATAGCCTTCTTTCATTTTAGAAATATTGCTAAAATAAGAAATGTAATGCAGCATGATGCAGAAATAATAGTTCATGCTTTGGTTATTGTAATTGGTTATTTGGATTATTGTAATGCCTTGCTGTCTGGATGTTCCAGTAAGTGTATAAACAAACTCCAGTTAGTTCAGAATGCAGCAGCCAGAGTCCTTACTAGAACCAGAAGATACGATCACATCACCCCCATCAAATTCCACATTGATTATAAAATACTACTATTAAACTATAAGGCACTAAATAATCTTGCACCGTAGTACCTGAGCGAACTTTTAGTCTGTTACGATCCTCCATGCCTACTTCGATCAAAAGGTGCAGGATCTTTGTTGGTACATAGAATACTGAAAACCACAGCAGGGGGCAGAGCTTTCTCTTACAAAGCCCCACAGTTATGGAACAGCCTTCCAATTAGTGTTCGGGACTGAGACACAGTCTCAGTGTTTAAGTCTAGGCTGAAAACTTATTTGTTTAGTCAAGCCCTTTGTCATCAGCTCTTCTCTCAGGTAAAGGTAAAGATCTGGACAGTTCGTAGGCATAGAGTGTTCTGGTAAACTGGGATGTTTGGATGCTGTCGCCCCCCACTCTCTCAGGATCACTCAGGTTTGTGGACGGTGGAGTGGCTGGCACTTTATGTCCCAGGGCTCCCTCATGTCTGCATTGCCTTCTGGCTCTCCCTTTTAGTTATTCTGTCTTAGCTAGACTTGCCAGAGTCCCTGCTTCACTCAGCACAAATTGTACATTTTCTTCATCATCTTCTTTCATCTGTATTTCTCTTTCTCCCACCTTTCTCTTCCCCTCCCCCAGCCAATCCACCCCTCCCCAACTCCACCCCAATTCTCTTACTGTTCAGCTACATTTGCAACGTGTGAGACATCAGATACAGGATATAAGACACTCCGGATGGCCCTGCCATGAACAGTTTTGCACTGAATCAGTTAAATCTCCTTCAGCGAGTAGTTTATATCTCCAACTTTGTGAAATTTTTTTTATCAGTTTACTTGTTAATGTTACATTTTTTTTAACACCGTCCACAAACCTATAATTTTATAGGACTCAGGTATAGAAGGTATTATCTGGTACTGCACTATCCAGTGTCACCCAAATGAGGATGGGTTCCCTCTTGAGTATGCCATCCATTCTTCCTCTACACTTGTTTTTCCGTGAAAAAGTTCCCGTCTGTTGGAGGAAAATTTTTATTTATTTATTTATTTATTTTTTAACTGCTGTTATTTGATACATTTTTTTAACTACAACCATGGAAATTGGCACACTCTGACCCTGGTCCTAAGTCAAATTACTCATCCTTCTCTTTCTATCACTCTTTCAGTCTGTTCATTTCTATTTGGAGCTTCTGGAGTGGGTGAAGTCACTGTATCTGAGACTTTTCTCTGAATGACATTCTCCTAGAAACTCAATTTAACCCATGAAAAGAGAAAAAAAAGAAAATTAGGATCACATCAAATCAATCAAAATATGGTACGTTCAAAACGATATGTCAATCTTCAATACTTGGTTGGGAATCCCTTTGCTTTTGCCCAGATTTCCTTGATGACTCATTTTCCTGGCTTGACACGAGGAACCCGACAGTTGTAGCTCATCTCCTGGATGCGTCTGAATGTGGTGGTTTTTAAAGCTGTGACTCCTGCCTCATCCCACTCTTCCTGGATCTTTGCCAGATTCTAGAATCTTCTCTTTTTGATAATCCGCTGAAGCGCACAGTCATCTCTTTTGCTAGTGCATCTTCTCCTGCCACATTTTGTCCTTCCACTAGACTTTCCATTGATATTCCATTGGATTTTATGAGCTGGAAGCCCAAATTATGTAAAAATAAACAAATAAATAATTGAAATCGTTGGCTCCCTTAGTCCTAAATTCTAGGGTTGTTGGCAGAATTAAAATATGCATTTCACAGAACTTAAATTAGGCCAACTAAAAATAGTAGGTGCAACGGGTCACTTAAGTTGGTGAGATCTGGGTCACTTTTAAGTTGGTGTGGCAATGTATTAGCAATGTGGAGCAATGAATTAATTTTTTTGCTAAATGCCAGTACATTTGTGTTGTTGCTTGTGTAATTGTTTTTTGTGGTTCATATAAAATAGTAATAGATGCTACTAATTACAAACTGACAATTAAATATAGGTCTGTTATTTAAGAGATTTGTTAGATACATGACAATATTGGTGCCCTCATATGAGGACCAGTTTGAATCAAATCTTGTTGAGTAGAGGAGATATAATGTCTGTAGCCTAGTGTGCTAGCCGCAGCCTCACCTGCTAATGCTTCCAGGTAGCCCAATGTAAACTTTCATTCAGTGCTCACCAATAACTGTTGTAACAATAACAGGGGTTGCTTACACAATTGCAGACTCTCTGTGCTGTATAAACTGTGGAGTACCTAACCATGTTTAAAGTGTCAAAAATCACATGATAGGGGGTTCCATCATGACCACTGATTAAATGAAAAGCTGTTGTAAAAATGTGAGAACTGCCAATTTGCATTGCTGAAAGTAAGTTGAGAGAAATATAAAATATAAAGTACTGGTTATTGTTAATTAGACTTGTACATGTATTAGAACTTGTGCTATGAAAAGTACACAGCTTTGTGCTGAACTGTGGCTGTGCCCACTGTGCTTGTGTTCATTCCAAGGCCCTCACAAGACTTTATTGCAACTAGCTGTGATTAAAACTCAGTACAGATTTTTCCCCAGGACTGAACCTTGAGCTAACCAATTCTCAAGTTATCCCAAAGTTGGGAAATGCCATCAGTGACAAACTAAAATGGATACAGAGTTCATTCAATTTTCATTTAATCCCTTTTGTGGATTACATCACCTTGGGGTTACTCACACCCACTGTGGCCAGTGACATCATAACAGGGTGTACAATTTTTGTTGTACAATCCAACGCTTCAAATACACTATAGTTAGATAAAACTAAATACCTAGAGTTCATGTAACATTCGCCCTGCAATTCCAAACTCGGGTACAAATAATTTGTCCTGTTGACACACAGGTTACCAGATCTGAATTCTTAGGTTATCCCAAAGCTCATTAATCAGATTACCTGTAAAACAACATATCCAACAAATACTGGTCAGAATCCTTTAGTGGAGTAGATCTCCTCAAGCACTTAGGGTCAGTGTTGCCAGACCTAACTAGACAACTGACTACGTTGCAGCTGTCCAAAACAATGACCCTTTTTAAAAGAAAAATCAGTTTACTGGTTAAAGTTACAGTTTTTTTTACACTATATAGCAGTCAATTATAGAAGGGATTATTTGTTACTGCACTATCCAGTGTCACCCACATGAGGATGGCTTCCCTCTTGAGGCTGGTTCCTCTCAAGGTTTCTTCCTCTCATCATTTGAGGGAGTTTTTCCTTGCCACCGGCCTAATTTCTTGTCTTTGTAAAGCTGCTTTGATATAATATCCATTGTTAAGAGTGCTTTAGAAATAAAGTTGAATTGAACTTAACTGAACTTGGGCCAGAAATGCAGAACTAAAACAGAAGCTAGCCACATCTAGCACTAGGAATGCAGAACAGGAGCAGAAGGTAAACAAGGCCACCATATTACTCAGACGAGCTAAGACAAAAATGGAGCAGCTGAAAGCACAGCACAATAGTGCAGAAAGAGAGCCAATTGCCTGGATTAGGGCACACCCTCTGCAAGGGGATGGGAATCAAACCCTAGATATTCTCAAAAAGACCAAGTTCTACCACCCCTCTCGCCGGACACCCCTGAACCTCCTCTCTTTTTTTTTTTGGATTTTTTTCCCCCAATTTTTCTTCCTAATTTAATCGTCTCCAATTCCCACCCATCACTCCTTCCCCCCTTCATCACACGACGAACTTCCAGTCCGGGAGGGCGGAGCCTTCACGTGCTTCCTCTGATACACAAGACGCCAACTGCCGCCTCTTTTCGAGCTGCGGCTCATGCAACCTTTGGAAGCAATGTAGCGCGCTTAGAGAAGAGCGCTCCCACCCACCTCTTGTATACATGAGCTCACAGCCCGTGACTGGACAGTGTCGCGCTGATTGACATGGGGGGGGTGGCGTATGCTGCCCCTCACACCCTGAGAGCACGGCCAGTTTTGATCTCTGAGCTCCCGGCTACGGGCAGCTATAGCATCACCCAGATTCGAACTCGCGATCTCCGGATGATAGGGCGAACACGTTGCCGTTGCGCCACTCGGGAGCCCCTGAACCACCTCTCTAAACTCAGGTCAGTGGAGTTCCTCCTGACCGGGCTAGAGTAACATCCCTTCAGAGTTTTTGTGTGCCTTCAGGCCCTTATCACCTTATAAGAATGTAAATCTATGGAATGTAATCTACAGTCCGGGGCAGTCATGGTCTTGTGGTTAGGGTGTCTGCCCCGTGATCTGAAGGTCCCGGGTTTGATTCCCGTGACTGACAGGACTTGGCTGAAGGCACCTAACCCTCATTGGCTCCCCGGGCGCTGTGGCTAGGGCTGCCCACGGCTCCAGGCATGTGTGTTCACTAGTGTGTCTCACTGCACGGATGGGTTAAATGCGGAGGTCCAATTTCAGTGTGTGCAAGCACAAGTGACAAAAAATGTCTCACTTTCACTTTAATATCATCAAAATATTCAGAGAATCTGGAGAAATCTCTGCAAGTAAGCGGCTAAAAACCAACATTGTATTGTTTTTAGAAATCAGGGACATTGTGTCCTCCGGGGCAAAGAGGAAAAGGACTTCCAGACCAGCTGTTATCAGCGCAAGTTCAATGTTCAAAAGCCAGCATCTCTGATGGCATGGGGGTGTGTTAGTGCCCATGGCATGGGTAACTTATACATGGCATGGGTAATATATATGAATGAACCATTAACGCTGAAAGGTATATACAGGTTTTGGAGCAACATATGCTGCCATCCAAGCAACGTCTTTTTCAGGGAAGTCCCTGCTTATTTCAGTAAGACAATGCCAAGCCAGACAGAGTGGCTTCGTAGTAAAAGGGTGCGGGTACTAGACTGGCCTGCCTGCAGTCCAGACTTGTCTCCCATTAAAAATGAAGTGCAAAATACGACAACAGAGACCCCGGACTGTTGAGCAGCTGAAGTTGTACATCAAGCAAGAATGGGAAAGAATTCCACCTACGAAGCTTCAATAATTAGTGTCCTCAGTTCACAAACGCTTATTGAGTGTCCAGGGGCAGTCATGATCTGACTGACCTTGAGCTTTTTAACAAAGAAGAAAGGGAAAAAGCTAGTAGAGATATACCTCAAAAGACTATAATTGCAGCGAACGGTGGTCCTACAAAGTATGGACTCAGTATGTATAATTTTCTTTTCAAATCCTTTTTAACCCATATTCAATTGAATACACTACAAAGTCAAGGTATTTAATGTTCAAACGGATAAATTTTATTATTTTTTTGCAAATATTCACTCATTTTGAATTTGATGCAAACTTTGAAACTGCAACACGTTCCAAAACAACACTCAATAAGCGTTTGGGAACTGGAGACACTAACTGCTGAAGCTTTGTAGGTGGAATTCTTTCCCATTCTTGCTTGATGTATAACTTCAGTTGCTCAACAGTCTTCATTGTCGTTTTTTGCACTTAATAATGCACCACACATATTCAGTGGGAGACAGGTCTGGACTGGAAGCAGGTCAGTCTACTACCCACACTCTTACTACAAAGCCATGCTGTTGTAACACGTGCAGAATGTGGCTTGGCATTGTCTTGCTGAAATTAGCAGGGACGTCCCTGAGACATTGCTCTGACGGCAGCATATGTTGCTCCAAAACCTGTATGTACCTTTCAGGATTAAAGGTTCCTTCACAGATGTGCAAGTTACCCATGCCATGGGCACTAACACCCCCCATACCATCAGAGATGCTGGCTTTTGAACTTTGTGCCGATAACAATCCGGACAGTCCTTTTCCTCTTTGGCCTAGAGAACACGACGTCCATGATTTGCAAAAACAATTTGAAATGTGGACTTGTTAGACCACAAGACACTTTTTCACTTTGCCTCAGTCCATCTCAGATGAGCTTAGGACCAGAGGAGCTGGCAGCGTTTCTAGGTGTCGTTGATATATGGCTTTTGCTTTGCATGGTAGAGTTTTAACTTGCACTTGTAGAGGAACAGATGAACTGTGTTCACTGATGATGGTTTTTTGAAGTGTTCCTGAGCCGATGTGGTAATATCCATTACAGAATGATGTCGGTTTTTAATGCAGTGCCGTCTGAGGGATCGAAGGTCACAGGCATTCAATGTTCTTTTTCGGCCTTGCCGCTTACTTCCAGAGATTCCTCCAGATTCTCTGAATCTTTTGATAATATGTACTGTAGATGATGAAATGCCTACAAATAGTCCAACAGTTTAAGAACAAGGAAACGTTGTTCTTAAACTGTTGGACTATTTGCTCATGCAGTTGTTCACAAAGTGGTGAACCTTGTCCTATCCTTGCTTGTGAATGACTGAGCCTTTCGGGGATGCTCCCTTTATACCCAATTATGACACTCACCTGTTTCCAATTAACCTGTTCACCTGTGGAATGTTCCAGACAGGTGTTTTTTGAGCATTCCTTAACTTTCCCAGTCTTTTGTTGCCCCTGTCCCAACTGTTTTGGAACGTGTTGCAGGCATCAAATTCAAAATGAGTGAATATTTGCAAAAAACAATAAAGTTTATCCATTTGAACATTAAATATCTTGTCTTTGTAGTGTATTCAATTGAATATGGGTTGAAAAGGATTAGCAAATCATCATATTCTGTTTTTATTTATGTTTTACACAACTTCATTGGAATTGGGGTTGTATATATAGTACTGTGCAAAAGTTTTAGGCAGTTGTGGAAAAATGCTGTAAACCAAGAATGCTTTCAAACATACAAATAATAACTGTATATTTTTTATCAATTTACAAAATGCAAAGTGATCAACCAAATATACCAGGTACTAATGATAATCAATTTCACATGTAGGTTGCAACACAGTCATTAACTGAAACAAACAGCTGTGTAGGAGCTTAAAACTGGGTGAGGAACAGCCAAACTCTGCTACCAAGGTGAGGCTGTGGAAGACAGTTTCATGTCACAGGGCTACACCATGGCAAAACTGAACAAGGACTTCAACAAGAAACAAGGTAGTTATACTGCATCAGTAAGGGCTCGGCCAGACAAAGATTTCAAAGCAGACTGGGGTTTCAAAATGTACTGTTCAAGCTCTTTTGAAGAAGCACAAAGAAACGGGCAACATTGAGGATCGTAGACACAGTGGTCGGACAAGGAAACTTAATACAGCAGATGACAAACACATCAAGTTTATTGCCCTTCAAAATCATCTGAAGTCTGGCCAGAAGTGGTTTTCCTGGAAGAGTTCAGCCAAAAAGCCATACCCCTGATATGGAAACAAGGCCAAGCAACTCAACTATGCATGAAAACATAGGGGGCAGTGTAGTTCAGTGGTTAAGGTGATGGACTACTACTAAATCCCACCACAGCTGCACTACTGGGCCCCTGAGCAAGGCCCTTATAACCCTCAACTGCTCAGCTGTGTAAATTAGCTAACTGTAAGTTGCTCTGGATAAGGGCATCTGAAAAATGGCATAAATGTAAAATGTAAAACATAGGAAGTGGGGTGCAGAAAAATGGCAGCCAGTGCTCTGGAATGATGAGTCAAAATGTTAAATATTTGACTTATACCAAAACTTAATTATTATACAATAACTTATAAGTTTACAGTGGAGTGTTACATTACAACACTAAGTATTCTCATAGGAAATAATGGAGTGAAATTGAAAGAGATGGATGAGGGCCATCTGTCTGCAATTTGATGAAGCAGGTCTGGGCATGCTGACTTTCATGTTTTGTCGTTGGTTTGATGCCATACAACCGGGATGAATAATGATGAATAATTTGATACCGGACTAAACAGAACCAGGAGTTTCTTTGGACTTTACCAGACTTTGTCACCTGTCTAACACGAGCCCTCGCTGCCCTGCTCCACTCTGTCTGCTACTGTAAGTTGCAAAGTTTTCACTCTCGCAAGTTGCTAGTTAGTGATGCAATGTGTCGGATAGGTAGTTTCACCTGATTCTCCTAGACACAGTCCAGTGGTTTGCTGGCTAACGTGGTTTTAACTTGAAATTGGTCTCATATAAATTCTGAGATGCTTCGCTACACGAAATCAGAATTATTGAGGGTAAATACTAAAACCCGCCTCCCTCCCCATGTTTATGGACGCTGTGTTGCTATGGGGATAGCTCGACGACCACGCTACATTCGTCGGAGATCCCGTCGTCGCATGTGCATGTACGGACATACTGTTACTGACGATCTTATTCCTGCTATTTACTCAACCTTCTCATCGCCGTCCAGATCAACAAGAGGGTCGAAATTGCGATGTCACCATGAGAATCCTCCGTCAGCTGAAATATACACCACTGAGATCTCCGCTACCTGGTCATGTTAATCAACCAGTGTCAGACTCACTACCAGTTAAAATAGCGCTTGTTAATGCTAGTTCACTGGTAAATAAGACTTTCATATTGAATGATTTCATCGTTTCCCATGGACTGGATTTTCTATTCGTGACTGAAACATGGTTACCCATCAATGACCTAAGCCCACTTGTTGAGATGTCTCCTAGTGATTGTACATACTTCAGCACATCTAGAGCCTCTGGCCGAGGAGGAGGTCTTGCAGCTGTCTTTAGGAATCATTTTAAATGCCGCCTGTTGACTGTGGGAGAGTTCTCAAGCTTTGAAGTACAACTGTGTAAAGTGGAGCTATCATGTTCTGTGCTATGTGCTCTAATATACAGACATCCAATGATCAACAGCAATTCTCTGACTTTTTATCAGTTATTTTACCTATGGCAGATAAAATTCTGATTCTTGGTGATTTTAATATTCGTGTCTGTTGTCCTTCCAAACCTCTGTCTGCTGAATTTTTACAACTTGTGGAATTTTTTTACCTGACTCAGTGTGTTACTGGCCCTAAACATGAGCAAGGACACACATTAGACCTTGTTCTGATATTCGGTTTCTCTGTGTGCAATTTAGAGGTAGCAGATACATGTTTGATCACAAACCCATCTTGTTTGATGTCACCATTCCTTGTCCTCCTCTTAAGCACAGTCAGCCTTCATACTATAAATGGTTCATCACACCTCATACAGCCAGTCAGTTCTCAGCTGTCTATCCTACTCTATCTGTAAACTGTATTGCTGTGAATCCTCCTCAGTGTACTAATAATGATATTGATGAGCTAAGTACTTTGTTCAGTTCTTCATGTTCTGAAATTCTGGACTCAATAGCTCCACTTAAACTCCACAAAACCAAAACAAAGCCACAGCCTTGGTTCACTAGTGATGTTCGTGCTCTTAGGCAGGAGTGCAGAAAGGCAGAACGGAAGTGGAAAAACGACAAGCCTTTCCTTTCAGCTTCTAAGAAAATGCCTAGAAGCTTGAGCAAAATACTTCTGACATAATTCACAAACATTCCAATAATCCTAAATTCCTTTTTAAAACAATTAATTCTGTATTACATTCTGCCTCTACATCTTCTCCTAAAGGAACTGCCAATTTGTGTGAAGATTTTAAAATGTTTTTTATCTGTAAAATCAAAAACCTGAGAGCAAATATCACACCTCTGGCCCATGACCTTTCTGTCCTATCTGCACACCCTGCCAGCTTTAAGTTGTTTGAACCAGTGTCACATAATATTCAAGACCCATTTCTGTCAGGTTTTAGAGCACATCACAGTATTGAATCTGCTCTTCTTAAAGTAACTAATGATCTACTTCTGGCCGTTGACTCTGGAAACTGTGCTGTTTTAATTCTTTTAGATCTTAGTGCAGCCTTTGACACTGTTGACCATGCTATTCTGTTGGACTGACTGAAGTGTAGTGTTGGCATTCAGGGTACCGTACTAAAATGATTTACCTCTTATTTGGAAAACAGATCCTTCTCTGTCAAAATAGGTCAGTTTTCCTCCTCTTTACCCTCTGTTACCTGTGGGGTGCCTCAGGGTTCTGTCCTGGGACCCATTTTGTTTTCTCTGTATATGCTGCCCCTTGGGTCCATTTTTAAAAAATACCTCATCTCTTATCACTGCTATGCTGGTGATACTCAGCTCTACATTCCACTTAAACCAGGTGATAAGAGCTCCCTACGCAATATACTGGACTGCCTGCAAGATATAAAACACTGGATGTCTGAGAACTTTCTTAAAATAAATGAGGACAAATCAGACATTATTATTTTTGGAAATCCTGAGCAAAGGAATCCTATGTTTTCATGCATAGTCACTTGGATTTGTTTCCATGTCGGAGGTATGGGTATTTGGCTGCACTCTTCCTTGAAGACCGCTTCTGGCCAGACTTCTCCGGACAGTAGGTGGGTGTACCTGGGTCCCACTGGTTTCTTCCAGTTCTGAGCTAGACATCTTCTGATTTTAAAGTGCAATAAGCTTGATGTGTTTATTGTCTGCTGCATTAAGTTTCTTTGGCCGACCACTGCGTTTCCTCAATGTGGCCCGTTTCTTTGTGCTTCTTCTAAAGAGCTTAAACAGTACATCTTAAAACCCCAGTCTGCTTTGAAATCTTTGTCTCGGAGAGCCCTTGCTTGTGTCGTGTTGCTGTGCTCAGTTTTGCCATGGTGTAGCCCTGTCACATGAAACTGTCTCCCACAGCCTCACCTTGGTAACAGAGTTTGTCTGTTCCTCACCCAGTTTTTCAGTTACTGACTGTGTTTCAACCTAAATGTGAAATTGATGATCATTTGGTATATTTGGCTGATCATACACTTGATTATAATCCTACAGTATCCTTCAAAAAGTGTACTTATAAGAATTGATGCTGGTTTGAAGGCAAAGGGTAGTAACTCTAAATACTGATTGGATTTAGAATTGTTCTTTTGTTCATCCACTTTGCATTTGTAAATTGATAAAAAAATATATATATATTGTTTGTATGTTTGAAAGCATTCTTAGTTTATAGCATTTTTCCATACCTGCCTAAAACCTTTGCATAGTACTGTATATATAAATAATACAATACATCTAAACTATTATATTTAGGTTAAAACAAAAGGCAATATCTACAGATAGCTATGCCAATAAATAATTTATGAATTAAAGGGTTTTTTTTTTTTCAAAAATGTTTACGTTTCTGCTTTGTTTTACAAATGCCACATGCTAGGCTTGCTAAAAGTGTGTGGGCTGAGTGTAGATTCTGCAGCTGATGAACATCACATGATGAACGACTAATAAATTTCCCAAGATAAAACATGAAGTGACATAAACAATGATACAATTACATCCGATCCAGCTGCCATCACAAGATCAGTGACTTATAAAGGATGCAATAACAGTTTGCAGACAGCATTGAGAAGATCAGCACTTGCATTGTTCTACACAGCACCCAGAGATGGTGCTTAGTTATAATTGAATCATCTCTGTACGTAGAAAACTAACGTTCAAAGCCGAGGTTTTTCTTTCTTCAATACAGTAAGCTTTTATTTTATTCAAACCTTAATACAGGAACATTCATTGTGTTGTGAAATATATTTATCATGATACAGAAGAGAAAAGATGGGACAGACAGGACAGATATTTCCATTAAGACTAAAGCCAGAGTAATATATGAAGTTTTAGTCACTGCAAGGCCACAACTAATTTAAGGCATGGAAATGTTATTCTGTTGTTAATCTTCTGTTATTGTTATATGGCAATGTTATTCAGCAAGGCTTGAACCCTGTAACGTTTAGCTTATTCCTGGATGATGTTCAATGAAATGAAGTTTTTCTTTAAGATGACTGTAACAAATGAACGACCCGGCTCAGAGGGTAACAGAATTGGCTTTTATTTTTTATCTTTAGCACACATGCAGTACTTTGGGACATGCTTTGCATCAGGCCCTGTCACCCCATCCCTTGTTTTTCCATCACACGTAGAAATGCATCACATTGTATTCCTCCTACATCACAGAGATTTACCAACAATTCCATTTTTTATCATTAATAAACAGCATAATTCTAACCATTTATAGATTCATAAAAAATTGACCATCTAAAATTAGTTCCTGTTATTGCTTATGCTGGTGCTGCTATGAAGAGCTGTTCCTTCACCCTCTGCACTATTTTCCTCCTGTGAAGTTAAAATGCCTAAATCATTTTCAGGTTCTGGGAAAACTTCATCATAGGTATATTTTCTTTTGAATGATTAAGTATTAACCCAGAATAAAAAGTCTCGGGTGCGCAAAACACTCTGATGCATCATGTCAGTCAGTCAGTCAGTCAGTCAGTACATTGATCTGTACCGTTTATTCCCAGTTACGGGGTCACGGGGGAGCCAGTGCCCAGCCGGCAACTCTGAGTGCAAGGGCAGGGATCACCAATTCACCTACCTGCATGTCTTTGGACTGTGGGAGGAAACTGGAGTACCAGGAGGAAACCAAAACGAACACGGGAAGAACATGCAAACTCCACACAGAAATTTCCCAGGTTGCCCCACCCGGGGATCGAACCCGGGTCCTTCTTGCTGTGAGGTGACAGCGCTATCCACTGTGCCACCGTGCCGCCCCTGATGCATCATGTATGAAAAAATAATGTCTTCATTCTTGATTAACATTATATAATTAGGTCTTTCTGTGATGGCTAGGACAGTTAACTTCTGTAACTGCCAGGAACAGCTTTGCATTGTTAAAATTTGTAATGAATTTACTGGTAACAGTTGCAGTTTATTTTAACTATATAGCACATGGTTAGAGATGGGATTATTTATTATTGCACTATCCAGTGTCACCCAAATGAGGATGGGTTCCCTTTCCCAGACTTCAATAATATTCTGCCCCAGTTTCCCAGTTAGTTTCCATGTTATCATTGCCTTGATAGCTTTAATCATTGTGCCCATCAGGAGCTAGCTAGTACTGCCCTGCATTGATCCATAGAGTCAGCACTGTCATTCTTCAACCAGGGTCTGAGCATTACTGAATAGCTGTCTAGTGGGCCAGTATATATATATATATGCCCTCTCCCTGGTTTCCTGATTTTTTGCATGTTTGTCACACTTAAATGTTTCGGGAATATCAAACCAATTTAAATATTAGTCAAAGACAACACAGGTAAACACAAAATGCTTTTTATAATTGAAAGTGTTTATTATTAAGGCAGAAAAAAAATCCAAATCTACATGGCCCTGTGTGAAAAAGTGATTGCCCCCTTGTTAAAACATACTGTAACTGTGGTTTCTGACACCTGTCTTT
>JAOVVG010184413.1:0-10003 GCA_028566375.1 Leptodoras nelsoni | reverse complement strand
ACCAGGCTGGTCCAGTTTAGCCATGAAACCTCCCACACTAAAATGACAGGTGTTTCAGTTTCATTGTCTAACCCCTGCATCTGCATATGGAAGTGAGGTTTAGGATTTGGAGTACATAAAGTATTTTATGAATACAGATTTTCTCTCATTAAAACACACTTCACGCCCTTTCAAACAAACAAAAAGCAAACTTGTAACAATTCTGTTTTCTAACTATATCCGTTATATCAACAGATCTGCTGAGTGCAGGGAGTATAAAGGGTTAACGTATCGTCTCGTGCTTACAACGTGGCGTTTTTGACCGCTGTTTGTATTATTAATACATCTAGTAAAAAGCTGATGTGTGTAGAAGGATTCAGAACAAAGCTTTGAGTTGTGGCACCAACTGTGGTGAACTGTATTCTGTTTAAAAACGCTTACCAAATGAAACACTGGGTTTTGTGAAAAGCCAGTAGCGTGAAGGGTTTGGGTTTTTTAATGTTTGTTTTTTTTCTCTGGACACTGAATGAAAGAAGGAAAAAAAAAAAAAAGGTGGTGACTATTACCTGACCTTTAACCCATATGACTGCTGGGCAAGAATAAAGAAAGAACTAATAGCCTAGACTAGAAAACTTTTACATTATTTTTTTAAATTGCAGTTAATAAAATTGCTTTATTGTGAGATTTTGATTATTTTTCATTTACAGGCCCATTACCAAAAAAAAAATTCAGGCGTCGGCTAACCCCATGCATGGTGTACAGATTAAGGATAGAGTGCACAGCATGTCATTTGAAACTCGGCAGGAGTGGAGCTGAGAAACCCTGCCCTATTGTACACGCATCATTTAGCATGATGATTGGCTAAGCGAAGTGAGCTACCACACAGTGTTTCTGCAATGAGAGTAAGCTCGGCGCGTTAATGAGAACAGACACTGAACTAGGATTAGCAGAGCTTCTGTCCGTCTCCTACTACTTACTGCACAGAGAGACAGACACCTGCAGGGCGGGCAGGTGCCGCAGCTTCGATGCGGTCACAAGTAGAAGGTGAGAGACAGGAATGAAGGAGTGAAAAAGAAATACGGCGGCAGTTAAACAGGAAGACGTCATACTGGGCTGAAGGATGGACTATAATTGTGTCCGTGAGCGAATTTAAATTAACGCTACACATGACTGCACTCAAGCACATCATCCTGTCAGATCAGCAACCTTAAGCAGAGGCTTCTTTTTTTCTTTTGCTTAAACACGCTGAGGCTTTTTGGAGTTGGAGCAAAAGTGCTGCTTTTAAGTGTAAAGGAGAATTTTTCATCCCAAAAAGCATGGGAACCATCATCTTCGCTAACCGTTTTATCCCGTTTAAGGTTGTAGAGTCGGAATATAAGCCTAGACATGAAGCAGGAACACACCCGGTCTGTTACAGGACAGCATGCACTAGAGCTGGGTGATATAACGATATGCGAATACATAGCAACACCACTTATGCACGCCATTGGTTGCATCCGCTTGTGTGTATACAAAGTGATAGGCATCTATGGACACGGGTAGCTCAGTGGTTAAAGTGTTGGGTTACTGAATAGAAGGTTGTGGGTTCAAGCCCCAGCACCACTGATCTGCCACTGTTGGGCCCTTGAGCAAGGCCCTTAACCCTCAACTGCTCAGATGTATAAATGAGATAAATGTAAGACACTCTGGATAAGGGTGTCTGCCAAATGGCGTAAATGTAAATGTAGAACGGTTTAATAGTTGTGAGATGGGTCATGGTATTTCAGAGGTAGAAGCAAGTTTGGATTGTCATGTATGAGCATTTCAAGGGTGTACCGTGACTACAAGAATTCCTCAAACCGTAAAAAGACTCTGGGTGAACGTGACCACGTCGGCTAGCAAAAATCGTTTCACGTGATAGGCGCGCAATACTGCCTCAAGTAACATCAACCCAAGTAACAGGGCTGGGGCCTCATTATACATCAGCGTGAGGACTGTGCAACGTTGCCTCCAAGATCCCATTGGGAACCTACCAAGTATTAATGGTCACTTTTCCCGGTACTTCAGAGCACACATGATGCCCCACTCACACCGAACAAGAAGCATGAGCCTCACCACACAGACAGTAACCTGAGTTCACGATCAAATTACCATATTTTCTGAAATACTGAGACACGGTTTATTAAACATTTATTTAATGCATCTATGGACAGGGTGGAATTCTGTGTGAATTTCATTTACATTTCTTCAAGCGCTGCATAGCATGTTAAGTACCGAGCTCAATTTCATGAAGCTAATCATACCTGTAAACCCTCAATGATTAAACCCGGCTCACTCCGCGCTCTTGCGCGCTGCACAAGGATAACGGAGGAAGCCAAGATTAGCAGCTAGGAGCGACCGCAGACGACGAAGCGAACAGACGTGCAGGCAACTCCTGAGTTCTCAACTAAAGCACTCCAAAATAGAGCAGGGGATGATAAACGCTCTGCAAGCATGCAAGATCGAGTTGCAAATACAATCGGAGCTGGCCTTTGCTGGGAAGGGATTAGGGGGAAGAAAGGAAAAAAAAAACACATTGGCCTTTTAGTTCAGTAAACAACTGCACTTTTAATGACAATCGATTTTCAAACTTCGCTCCAAGGTTTCAGAGGCAGGAGACTGTTTTTAATATCCACCACATGAATTACACAAGTCTGTTCTGTGCCGGCTGCATGGTAACTGCTGATTTATTGTCCACGAATAATCATCCAAAAACAAATGGAAAAGCAGGACAGGCGTAGAAGTCATTATCTCGTGCCTGTTTTGTTTAGGGTGGAAATGTACTGCTGATGAAATGAGGCAAAACGACAATCTAAGGTACATGGGGACGAAAAGGCAAAGCGGTAAACCCTGCTTTCGGAATTTCTTTCGGCAAAAAGCAGTTAAGAATAACAATCGGGGATTTGACAAGACATGGAATTTGCATCTGATCCAATCATAAGTGGAGGATTATGCGTGATGGACGTTCACCCCTAGTATTGTCTCCGGTTTCACTGGTGATGAAGTTATGTGCTGAGACGCGCTGCCAACGTAATCTGCTCGACGACGATCTGCCAAAAGTAATCAGATATCTTGTACAAAACAAACTAGAAGCAAGCTACTTGAGAAGAACTTTCAGGTATGTGGCCTTGCTGTGACCTTCACCCTCAGTACAAAATGTAACCAACTGCAAGATACAAAGACAGTTCCACGTAAAACCGACAAACATTCAACATACAGTATGTATTCTTGAGATATCACATTAATGAGAATCTTTTACAGCCATGTACAGAGCAGATTCTGTGCCACCATGAAATGCAAACATAACTTAGGGATGAGGGGAAGAAACAATGGCCACCATGCAAGGTGGAATTGCAATGCACAAGAGGCATTGTTATTCACTGTGGGAATCTTCACCATGCCTTTGTCACAGTGAACTTCTTTGCATACACCACCTACTTAGCAAGCTGGGGTCATAGAGCAGACCAGCCGTGATACAGCACCCCTGGAGCACAGCGGGGTTAAGAGCTTTACTGAAGGTCCCAACAGTTTCAGCTTGGTGATGCTTGGACTTCAACCCCTGACCTTCTGTTCTGTGACCCACAGCCTTAACCGACAAACTAAGTATTGAATATAAATCAAGTGTCTGACCTGGGGATTTTGAAAATGAGAGATACGAACTCCGAAGCAGAAAAAGAGCTCCAAAATCGGCTAAAACGACCGATTTCCGACTGTACATTACATGAAGAGGCATGAGGAGGATGTTGAAAGCTATTTGAGCTATTTTTACTTATAATGCTGTTGTGTAACCATAAAACATACTGTACATAGGTCACAGCAGTCTGGAGTAAGCCTCATTTTTTTTGTCCCTCGATGTTAAAAAGGCAAAAAAGGCTGCTTTTTGCACAGAAACCAGAAAGTAAAAAGCTTTCTATCCTCTTGGCCAACCCTCGCACACAATTAAAGATGCATGTTACTTGTACTGTAGCAAGTAGGTGTCATTTGCAGTCTGATTACACTTTCTCTTCATTAGCACAACAGTGTACACAAGGATTACATCATATAATATAACACGTTATCGAAGTGTGACTAAACCAGCATGGTGTCAGAGCAATTTCAGACAAATCCATCCAAGAATGCCTCGAACGGCACTGACATAATGAAGCAGAGCATGTAGGCTATCAACACTTGCATCTAAAATCCAGAAAGCTCTATTAAAGCCACCACTGCATAAGGACAAAATGTGTTCGTGAACACTGGCATGGACGAGAAAAGAAAAAAGAGGAAAGTCTAAAAAAAAAAAAGCAGGAAGCTAAATGGCAGGAAACTGGTCATTAGATAAAACAAAAGCTTTAATTATGGCTACAGAGACTGAAATTCCTAATTTCAGATTCCTAATTTTATGCAAATTACATACATGAAAAAGCTAATGCCTGGGTAAAAATCTTTAAATGTTTAAAATGAAAAAAAAGCACTACAATTAAAAAAAGGGCCTACCCAATCCCAAACCCCAAATCTGGACAGTGCATGCCCATGAGGAAAAAAAGCAACTGGAGGCAAATTTGGCAGTTTGTCACCTTCTAGTGTCAAGACAAGCCAAGTCTGCTTCAATCCAGTGAAAGTGAGACTCTTTTGGTATAATGAACCATACTTCTCTCACACACACACACACACTCACACATCCAATAGCTTGAGCAAAACTGGAACCATTTTAGCAGAACTAAAATGATTTGGGAAAAGGTGTCGGGTGGAGATATGCTAATGCTTAACAGATTAGCATGAACCTCGACTCTGAGCTAAATTCGCTGCTTGGCGAGTTTAATTTATTCTGATGAGGCTCAAACGTTTCCAGGCTTTGTTTGAGCAAACTAAGATTTTTTTTCTACTTTAATCTTAGCGTCCAGGATAACCTGCTAACGCGCTGCAATATGGATGAGCAGGTGCAGCATGGCATTTAAAAAAGGAAGCTATTAATTATTAGGAGTTTTTCAGTCAACAAGCACGGTGTTGCGTGTAAGGAGTGTAGAACTGCACAGCTAGTCTGTAATTACACAGACCACACATGGCCTTGTTCTGTTTTTAGCATGTACGTCTTGCATGCAAAAGAAAAACCGGGACGCTTTTAAAACAGGGTGCAGATCATTTTTTTTACTTTTGTGGAATAAAATGAAATACAAGTTGAGATACATAATCAGAGCATAATGTACCTGATCTGTGCTGGTCCTGACCATTAGAGAACAGAGTAAAGGGGACTAACAAAGTGTATAGAGAAACAGATGGACTACAGCCTGTAATAAAAACACAAGTGATGGTGGATACTGGTTTTACTGGCATTCCACAAACATCAAATAAATTACATCATGCGGTCACTGATCATTTTCCTGATCATCTCATCACACTTCAAGGATGTTCACCCAGATTTTTTACTTAGTAGCATAGTGGCAAATACTGGCAAAGTCAAAAAATGCATTAGTCTGCAGTTACAGGAGAGTCCTTACAGAGCTGTTGGATTTGGTTAATTGAAAGGAAACATGGCCTCAACAAGAGTGTCGTCAACTAAAACAATGGAAAGGATTAGAAAACAATTCCCTTCGTCAAGAAGGAAATCTGAGTGTGGCAAAAGACGTTGGCTGTTCCCAGTCAGCGGTGTCTAAATTTGGTGCAAACATAAACAAAATGGGAAAATTCTAAAAGGAAAACATACAGGTAGACCAAGGAAAACGTGAAAACCTCAGGACAGAAAACTCAAAGTAACATGCTTTGAAAGAAAATGTACAACAAAACAAATGGAAAAACTAATGGGCAGAACAAGAGTCAATGTTTGTGATGGAAGTGTAAGAAAGTCGCTGAATGAAACGATACCAGCACCAACAACGTGAGTACACAGCAGAAAGCAAGGTTACAGTGGGCTATAAAGAAGCAGTCATGGAGTGTAGGTAATTGGATGAAAGTGATATTCAGTGATGAATGATGAGTCTGCACTGGCCAAGGAGATGATGCAGGAATTTTCTGGTGCTGCTCTAATGAAACATATACAGATAAAGAAAATCAAATTTCCCACTCTTTTATAATATGGGGTTGGACCAGGACAGACAGCGGTCATTACCCCAACAGACAACATGGTGGAGTACACTGAAATTTTGGAGACGTTTCTCATTTCGTTGATAGAAAATAGTTTTGGTGGTGAAGTCATTTTTCAGGATGATAATGCTTCTTGCCACAGACCAAAGACTATTGAAGCTTTTCTTCAGGAAAGGTAGATCAACTCAGCGAAAGGGCCAAGAAACAGTCTGGATCCCATGCATTCATGGTGGAAATGTAAAAACTGGTCCATGACAAGGCTCCATCCTGCAAAGCTGATCTGTCAACCACTATTATAGAAAGTTGGAACCAGTCGGAAGTAGACTATTTTTCATTAGTGAATCCCATGGCTTAAGGAATTCAGGTTGTCCAATAAGCCAGAGCAACAAAGCACTAATTGTGTTTTTTTTATTGCATATTTTTCCACAGACGACAACCATTTCCAACAGAACCAGGAATCAGAGTTCAGGACCACACTATGGCTTGAAAACAATGTTCACGCTTCACCTAGACCGACACTCGATAGGCCCAGAGTCCAGCGAGGATCCCAAGTGTGAAAACAATCAAAGTTTAACACCAGTGAGAGTATCTCGTCATGTGCTCACGCGGTCTGGCGCTGGCTGACATTCGCCTGAAATTGGCCATCAGTCGGCATACGAGCTGCACATGCCTAGCTGAAAACCCATCCTTCACTATGTGACCTCTGACTCCAGTTGCCAAGTTTAAAGCCCCACAAATTTCCACTTGTCACCCAGCGATGATGGAGACAGCCTGAAAAGTACATGCATGTGTGTTCTAAATCAAGGAATTACTCCATTTCTCAGCAACCCTACTCCCTCTTTCTCGATTAAGCCCGTGTGCGCATATGCAGACACAAGGCTGACTCGCACTGTATTGATCTGAGAGATCGATAAAGATCCAGTCTCATCTCCAGACTCTTTTATTGCAGAATTTCCCACAGACTACTACGCAGCTCTAATTACCCGTTCACACAGCAGCCATTCCCGCCTCCTGCCACTCAAATCTCTGGATGCTGGTCACCAGGGCTTCCTGGCTTGGGATGACTCCGACATGGCTAAAACCCTTAAAATGAGCACGTATTCTAGCTCAACTTGTTCTTGAATATTTTAACTAATATTCCACCAAATTTCACAGAAAAACCGGTAACCGTCTTGCGGGTGGGACATCATGAGACAAGCTCTTGGCATGCTTTTGAACATGCTCTAACATTAAGCCTGAGTCTCTCTGTGTCGATGACTAATCCAGGCTGATCGTCAAGAACATTATGCAGGTTAGGAGCTGTTGAGTTCACCGTTTAGCTGTTATTGGCGTTACTAGTAATCTAGCAGGAATTATACGAAGCTTAACAAATCAGCACAATAATCGCCGTTCAGCCTAGACATCCTTTCTTTAATGTTGCTATCCTGGAATTCCAACTCTACAGAGTGTAAACTACCATAACGCGCTCAAACTAGCAGCTCCACTTCTTTTAAATTAAGGATAGTGAAAGTGTGTGTGTGTGTGTGTTCAATTATGCCATGGCTCCACAACATGCGTTTCATGATCATTATTGAAATTGCGTTCCTCTCCGACACTAATACATCACTGAGGCAAAAATATCCAAAGACGTCTAGCAATTTTTTCTGATCGCGATGATCACAATGAAATTAGACATGCGGTTGGATGAATTCACAGACCGCAATAACATGCTCCGAAGTCCTACATTTTCCCCGCTGTGCTAAATTCTATGCGAGTGTCTACATGCATCCATTTCATAACCCTTTATTATGTACCACTTATAGCTTTATGTACAAGAAATGTAAATTAAAACCTCCGCAGAGGCTCTTTTGGATGGGTCAGGATTCTAGTAAAGGGTTCCATGTACTTGGAAAGGGTTCTCTTTAAAGGCCAAGACTTTACGCGTCCAAAAAAATGCCTTTAAATGTAAAATAAATTGCGCAGACATCCGTAACATGAACAATAACACGTGTTATGGCCAAAACTGTGCGCTGGTCAACAGTAAGTCCTATTACTGTGAAACTGAAGAGTCCAGGAACGGAAAGTCTTGATGTGGTAGGCACAGCTAGTCTTGCCGGAGTCTCTGCTTGCACTCCGCACACAATGTACATTTTCTCAATCGGTTTCGTGAAAGAGCATACCTAAACGTCTGTATTGTTTTCTCCCCCCGCCTCTCTCTTTGTCTCTCTTTCACCACCCCCCACCCACTCTGTTCAGCTACCCGAGACGCCATAAGATACCAGTGATCCTTAAACCTTCGCTACTTCTGTGTGGATTTCTCATCACCAGGAAACCGCCCTACATGGACAATGTAAAGATCGCCGGAATGACAGCTTAAAGATACACTTAGAAACTATGAATTTAGCTTTGGACTGCAATTGATATAAACTTTAATGGCTCCTTTAATGGCTAGGACTGTAACTGCCATGAACAGATTTACACTCCATCAGTCAAATCACCATCATGATTAAACGTGAATTTGCTGTTAACAATTGCAGTTTTTTTAGTACTCGCATACAGAAAGGGTTATTTATTATTGCACTATCCGGTGTCACCCAAATGAGGATGGGTTCCCTTTCAAGTCTCAAGGTTTCTTCCTCTGAACGTCTCAGGGAGTTGCTGTGGTCGTCCCTGGCTTACTCATTAGGGATACATTTTAAATAAATGAAAAAGTTTTGTCAAGATTTTATATCTTTGTAAAGCTGATTTGGGACAATGTCCATTGTTAAAAGCGCTTTAACAATAAAACAGAACAGATCACTCTCTCACAGAGCGGGCTGCCGAACACTGGCCCAAACACCACCATAAAATTGTCCATCGTCTGTTACTTCTCTTACTACAGCGTTCCAAACAGCCTCGGGAAGCTACGTCAGCACAAGAACTGTACGTCAGGAGCATCAGGAAATGGATCTCCAGCCATGGCTGAGCAGATTCACATGAGCCTAAGATGACTAAGCTTTCTCCAGCCAAGCGTCTGCAGGAGGGGTGTAAATCACATCACCACTGGACTCTGCAGCAGTGGAAACATGTTCTCTGGAGTGACGATGCACGCTTCACTACCTGGCAGCATGATGGACGAATCAGAGCTTGGTGAATGCCTGGAGAACACTACCTACTGGTTTGATGGAGGAGGAGAAATAATAGTCTCTGGCTGTTTTTAGTTCTGGTACCAAGGTTAAAACTACAGCATTCAGACATATTTTAGACAACTGTATGCTTCCAGCATTGGTGTAACGCTTTGGGGAAGACACTTGCTCTGGCATGAAGATGCTCTCATGCACACAGCGAGGTCCATTAAGGCATGGTTTGATGACTTTTGGTGTGGAGGAACTCCAGCAGCCTGCACAGATCTCTGACCTCAACCGCAATGAACTGGAATGCAGACCGAATCCAGGACTTCTCATCCAAAATCACAAATGATCTTTTGACGGAATGAGCACAAATTCTCACTATGAAATTACTATGAAATTCTACACTATGAAATTTCTATCACCATCAAGATAAAAATAAAATTGCAGAACCACGATATATGCTTACAGACCCTACACTGAGAATCAGGACTTTTAGGTATTCTTTAAGAATGTGTGATTTTGACACAAACACACAATGGTGTATTCATCATTCACTGACTCTCCCACTGATCTGGACATTACGTCCATCATGCTATTTGCACTGCATTCTGTTGCACGCACATGCACACTTGCACCTTACAACCCCCACTAAACACACACACAGAGACAGACACACACACACACAGAGACAGACACACACACAGACAGAGACACACACACACAGAGACAGAGACACACACACAGACAGAGACACACACAGACACACACAGACACACACAGACAGACAGACACACACACAGACAGACACACACACAGACAGACACACACACAGACAGACACACACACAGACAGACACA
>JAOVVG010184404.1:0-10006 GCA_028566375.1 Leptodoras nelsoni | reverse complement strand
AACCCTCCGCTAACATGCTAGTTTTGCTGATTTTAACTAATGGCTATTCAGCTAGACTGAAGGTCTACGAGGCATTATTCAGTTGTCTCATCAAATTTAAGGGATTTATTCTTCAATGCATCACAGGCAATGTTCACAATCTGATCAAGTGCCTTGAGAATCAGAAGATCCATGTCCTTGTCTGTGTCACTCTCCTCATGGTAGTTCTTCACTGGGAAGATGTGATTCACTGTAACACCCACCAGATTACTACACATTTCCATCTGGAAAAGTACAAACATACAGCAACTGATTCTGAAGGAAAGTAGGAGCTTTTGTTGGACTTCCACAAGAAAGTCTGCATCTAAGTAACCACGTACTTACCTTCTGTTTGATCTTCTTGCTGGTGTAGATCTTCCTTAAGTCTTGACTAACCAGTGGGCATGCTAAATCTGGTTTTGTCATGATGATTACTTGAGGCATGTCTGGATGATAGGACGAATTATTTACAAAATATTCTGCAACATGAACAACATTCTATACAAACCTAATAATCAGCATTACAATTTGCACTGAGGGTTGTATTCAGAGTTATGTGAAGTTAATAACAATTCTAATATTGGCAGCATTAACTTTAGTCTATTTCTTACTAGATGCCATAAAAATAATCAGAGATGATGAGAATAATAACAAGAAATAGAAAAATTAGCCTTACTCAGTTGTGCAGCTGCCTCACGTATTTGCATCATCTTATCAATGACCTCCTGGGGCATCAGGGATACTGAGTCTGCTGCCATCACATGGACCAGGCAGTAGATTTGATCCTCAGGATTTGGTTCGCTTCTGTAGTCAGGTTTATTCACAGACCCCAATGATGCATGCTCAAACTGAATGTGTAGATAGAGGGAAAAAGAATAGTCCTATAAGTCACTAATAATATGAACAATTTCTGAAATGAGTTACTGATTATATTCAACAATACAATTCATTGTTTATTCTTTCTGCTCCTGCCATTAACTGTTGAATTTTCTCACATTGTGTCCTTCTTTAAGAAAGCCGCTCAAGGCTCTGATCATGTCCTGTGACTGAGCACCAGCTTCATCTTTTTGAAGTCCCATGACATCATTGAAGGCAAAAGGCAAAGGAGAACCATCCTTTCCTGTAATGTAATGGGTCTTGTACTGTAAGACAAATACAAAGGAATTATAGAGAATATGTTGTAGGGTTCCCTGTTGTGCTTCTGTTTATTGCTGGTTACTCATCAAGGTCATCTATTGTTTGTATTCCAAGTGACTAGAAATGATTCACCTCATAGTGACTATTTTTCTTCTTGCAATATCGCAACATCACATTTATAAATATAAGAAAACACGGGGAAACATGTTGCCATCATTGCAACAAAAATCCCATTCTAATGTATTTAATGTAGTGTTGCAATACAGCAAAACGAGAAATAGTCAGTAGGTAATGTACTCAGTAAATTGTTTAATAAACATTCCAAGGTGCTTACTGTTTTTGTGAAACTCTTTCCACCTTTTGCATTAGCAATAGCACCAGAGGTGATTCGATTTTGGAAAGCATTATTGACCGAGTTTATAAAGCTGGACTTTCCTGCTCCAACATCACCAAGGATCAGAATCCTGACAAACCGAACATCTGGATGGTTGAGCTTAAAGTCCCTCAGTTTCTGTTCAAGCTCACCTTTTTTTCTAAAAAAAAAACAAAACATTGCATAAATGATGTGAAACAATATCCTGAAAGTGCAGGGGAGCTTCTACAGTGTATATACACACACTAGGCAGGTATGTAGGCATATCTATATAAACTCATTACCTTTAGTTATGACCAAAATATCACCTAGCCTTTTGTGTGTGGCCCTCTGGTCCAATGAACCAAAACTCACACTAGTCTATTTATGTAGAAAAAAGGGGTAATAAGCACTGGGTTGAGGGCCTTGCTCAGGGGCCCAACGGTCGACCTTCCAAACCACGACCCAGAGTCCTGACCTACTGGGCTACCACTGCCCCAAAACCATCAAAAAATAATTAATTAAATAAACACATTCATTGAAAACTTTTAGGGTTTGACAGGAAATGTGTGTAAGAAAAGGTTCTGGTCAGAAGTGAGGATATATTGACTCACAGTCAGTAACATAGAATTAAAAGACATCGTCTCTCACACAAGGTAAGGAGTTTATTTCCATATATGTTAAGGAACTTACCCCCAAGGCATCGTCCTCCATGGCTCATCAAATTCTGAAAGACATCCACAAGCATGATCTAAAACATGTATTCATTTATAAATGCAATATCATTAGCCTGTAAAATCCTGAGTACATTCAGTGAAATAAATAGTGATTTACAGTACAAAGGAGTTTCTCAAAAAAGAGCACATTAAGGTCATGGAGCGGCCTAGCCAGTCTCCAGACTTTAATCCCATAGAAAACTTATGGAGGGAGTTGAAGGTCTGAGTTGCCAAGAGACAGCCTCAAAATTGTAATAATTTAGAGATTATCTGCAAAGAGGAGTGGACCAAAATTTCTCCTGACATGTGTGCAAACCTCATCATCAACTACAAAAAACGTCTGACTGCTGTCCTTGCCAACAAGGGTTTTGCCACCAAGTATTAAGTCTTGTTTGCTAGAGGTATCAAATACTTATTACTCTCAGTGTTAAAATAAACCTATAAATAAAATTATAGACTGTTCACTTTGTCAGTGGGCAAACTTACAAAATCAACAAGGGATCAAATATTTATTTCCCCCACTGTATATTAAACATTTTTGTTTAACCTTAAGATTTACATTTAAGTGAAATGTATATTGTAAATAAAAATGAAATTTCATTTACGGTAGAGCATAATTCAAGATAATAATTCAGGATTACAAATATTTGAGAAACAATATTACTAATAATAAGAAAAAAATGACATGTTTCTTAATATTAGATTAACGGGGCATTATTACTAAAAACAACAACATTATGACCAGTTATATAGCTTATCAACTTTTTCTTTTTTCTTAATATATAATTATCGAATGCATTGTTTAGTATTTTTTTTAATTCTCAATTGTTATGATTGGGGAAGCGGACCCAAGCGCGGCTTTATTGATAAACAAAGAAAGCCTGGGAGGTAACTGAGAAGGGGGATGGGCTGGACTAGGCCCAATGAAAAGAGGGGGAAGAGTAGTGACTGCTGACAACATTACACCTTATAATTGGCAGGAAAGGCAAACAAAAGGGCTGCGCAGGACAGACTCAAAAACAAGGGAGAGCTAAAAAGACAAATAAATAAACAAAGGGGAAAAGGACTTTTCTTTCTTTCTTTTCCATTAACTTTTTTTTAATCTCTTTCCTTTCCTTTCCCTTTTGTTCTTGGCTTAATACTATTGATTTCTACTCTTTCTCTTTTGGCTGTTGGCTTCTTCTTTCATCTAATAAAGAAACAGAGCCAATAAAGAAACAGAGCCGAGCAAAGGAAAAACAAAGCACGGGTTGGGCCTCAACGCAAGGAGCACCTCGGCACTAAAGAAACCCACCCGGAAGTATGTGCGAGAAAGAAGGGGAGGCAGCCCTGTGCTGGACAAGTGCGGGGAAAAGGCTTTGAGAAAGGAGGCGAGGGGAAGAGAAGAGTTTAGCCGGCATGAGCCAGAAGAGAAGGTTTGGGGTCACACCACAGCTAATCTTCGCCCTGCCTCAGATTACCTCAGCCCCAAGGCCTACCTGCTCAGAACCTACCATTCTTTGCTACTGATCTTTCCCTGAACTTTAGCATGCATTCACAAATATAGACAGAGGGTGTGACAAGGAGCCCTTGCTCGGAGATGCTTAAATGCTCGCCCAGCCAGGTGCTCCTCGTCAACCCTGATTGCCCACAGGCTGTCTGGGCCTTGTAGTCCCTCGACTTTTTCTGGAGGTTTGACATGATGTAGTCCTAACGGTGACAACATTGCCCCTAGAGTTCACAGAGGGAACAGCGACCCGATTCCCTCTGCGGCCGAACCCTAACAGTACCCCCCCTAGGAATGGCTCCCGAAGTTCCCCTGCCAGCAGCTCTGTTGCTCCTGAACTCCCGGATCAGAGTTGGATCCAGAATGTGGCGTGCGGGAACCCAGGAGTGCTCCTCCGGGCCGTAGACCTCCCACTTGACCAGATACTGCGTGGATACCTGCACCCGTCGGTAATCCAGCAGTCGGCTGACGGTATAGGCCGGGAGGCCGTCTACCAATCGAGGGGTGGGCGGTGTGGACCGAGGGCTAGTCTGGCAAGAATATGGCTTCAACCTTGACACGTGGAACGTGGTGTGGACCCGCATCGCCGGGGGAAGTTCCAGCCAATAAGCACCCGGGTTCACCCGTTTGATGATCTTGAACGGCCCCACGTATCGGGGAGCCAACTTGCCAGAGTAGCCCCTAATTGGTAGGTCCCGGCTGGAGAGGAGTACGCATTGGCCCGGTCTAAACTGCAGAGCGGGTTTGCGCCTCCGGTCGGCAGTACCACATGGAAGCCTTGCTGGCCTCCAGAGCCCTCTTTGCCTTTGCCCAGGTCTCCCTACACTGATGGATGAAATGTTGCACTGACGGGACCCCGGCCTCCCTTTCCTGAGTGGGAAATAGTGGGGGCAGGTAACCCTATTGGCACTCGAAGGGGGACATGCCCGTCGCCGAGTGCCGAAGGGTGTTATGTGCATACTCCGCCCATGGCAACTTCTCGGCTCAGGTGTTGGGAGAGCCTGCCGTGAGGCACCTGAGAGACCGGGAGTCAGGCTGACGGTAAACCCCATGAGGCTGCAGAAAGGCCGGCAGAACCTGCTCACGAATTGAGGACCCCGGTCCGAGACGATGTCGCAGGGATCCCCATGGGGCCTGACAACGTGCTGGAGCAGGAGCTGGGCGGTCTTTCTGGCTGAAGGAAGGCCTGCCAGTAGGATGAACTTGCAGGCCTTGGAAAATCTGTTGACAACCACCAAGATTACCATCAGCCCCTGGGATGGTGGTAGCCCAGTCAAGAAGTCCAAAGCAATGTGGGACCACGGTCTCTCAGGGGTGGGCAGTGGCAGAAGCAGACCCTGGGGTCTCTCCCTGGGCTCTTTGTTCCGAGCGCAAATGTCACAGGCCCCCACAAACTCCCAAACCTGCTGTTGCATCCTCGGCCACCAGAAGTGGCGATTAATAAATTCAAGCATTAGAGACCTGTCCCCAGAGGAGGACCTGGTGATGTTGCCCCTTTGGGCACAAACTATTTGCACTCTGGCCCACGTCTGGGCCCTGGGTCCCGTCTATGTGCCGCCAGGACCTTTCGCTCGATATCCCATGCCAGTGGGGCCAAAATTTGTTCGGCCAGGAGAATGGGTAATGCCTCACCCTCAGGTTCCGGGGAGTCCCACTGCCGGGACAGTGTGTCCGTTTTGATGTTCTTGGACCCTGGCCGATATGAGAGCACAAAGTTGAACCTGCCAAAGGACAGGGACCAACGAGCCTGCTGTGAGTTCAGCTGTTTGGCTTGCTGGATGTAAGCCAGATTTTTGTGGTCAGTCCAGACCAGGAAGGGGTGAGAAGACCCCTCCAACCAGGGACACCACTCCTCCAAGGATAGTTTCACGGCTAGTAACTTGCGGTCCACGATGGGGTAGTTACGCTCGGCTGGGGTAAGGCGGTGGGAAAAGTAAGCGCAGGGATGCAACTTCTGGGTCTCTCCCGAATGCTGGAAGAGAACCGCCCCCACGCCTATGTCGGACGCCTCAACCTCGACTATGAACGGGAGGTCGGGGTTGGGGAGCCGAAGCACCGGTGCCAATGCCAGGCTCTCCTTTAGGGAGTCGAAAGCCTCTTGTGCGGGGGGTGTCTATTGGAACTTGCCTGGGGTTCGCTTAGTGAGAGCGATCGGGGGCACTGCACGAGTGCTGAAATTCCGCATGTATTGCCTAAAGAAGTTAGCGAACCCCAGGAAGCGCTGGACGTGGCGTAAAGAGGTCGGGATCGGCCAATTCTTGACAGCTTGGTCCCTGGCGGGGTCCATGCATAGTTGCCCGTGCACCACAATGAATCCCAGGAAAGGGACTGAGGAGGCATGAAACAATGATTTCTCCAGCTTCACATAAAGCTTGTTCTGCGGGAGAAGCTGGAGAATCCTGCGTACTAGGACATCATGTTCCTCAAGGGAGGAGCTGTATATCAAAATGTCATCCAGGTAAACAAAGGTATAATGGTTTAACGCCTCCCTCTCATTGATGAATCGTTGGAAGACCTTCCACTCGTCCCCCTGCCATATGCGGATGAAGTTATAGGCACTACGGAGGCCCAGTTTGGTGAATACCTGGGCCTTCTGTAGTGCCTCGAATGCCGTTTGCATCAACGGCAGGGGGTAACGGTCTTTCACAGTCATGGCATTCAGGCCATGGTAATTGATACAGGGACGCAGCGAACCATCCCAGGCATGGGACGAGCCGCTTTGGCGTTTTCACGGGTGCGTTGTCTCAGGCGGCAGTCTAAGCGACTTACAATGTTATAGAGCCAGGCAAGGGATGAAGGCAAGTCCCGAGGCCTCGCTGAGGCCACGCAGAAAAATAGCCCTAAGGGCAGCTTGATCCCAACCACACTCCGCCAACATCTTGAACTTGATTATATAATCGACCACTGGCTGAGCCCCCTGACGAATCTCCAAAAGGTGGGGCCCCGCCTCTTTGCCCTCTTTAGGCACATAAAAAGTCTCCCGGATTGCCTGAGAGAAGGCCTCGGCCGTCTCACACTCTGGGCTCCTCTGTTCCCAGAGGGGGGTGGCCCAGTGCAAAGCATAACCAGTCATTAGCGACGTCATATAGGCTACTTTGGCCCTCTCAGTGAGAAAAGTGCATAGCCTGGAGCTCGAAGCCCAGAGAGCATTGGAGCATTGGAAGCCCCTGCAATGTTGACTGTCCCCTGAGAAGCATTCTGGGGGAACGATCGGAGGCCCCAGGCTAGGGGCCGAGTCACTGGCAGGCTCTGTGAAGGTTAACACCGATAGATGGCCTGCCAGTTCTCTCAGCATCTCCTCGTGCCGACTAATTGTTGTCTCCTGCAGCCGAACGGCTTGATGGAGGGTGTGCTGACCCGCTGGGTCCATTTTTGGTCACACCCTACTGTTACGATTGGGGAAGCGGACCCAAGCGCAGGTTTATTGATAAACAAAGAAAGCCTGGGAGGTAACTGAGAAGGGGGGCGGGTCGGCCCCCGGTGAATAATAAAATAAAAGACCAAAGGAATAACTAGGCCCAACGAAAAGAGGGGTGCGGAGTGTGGTGCTTGTGTAGACTCGGGAGTGTGCTCTCAGCCGGAAGAGAAGGTTTGGGGTCACACCACAGCTAATCTTTGCCCTGCCTCAGATTACCTCAGCCCGAAGGCCTACCTGCTCACAACCTAGTGTTCTTTGTTACCGATCTTTCCCTGAACTTCAGCATGCATTCGTGAGCATAGAGAGAGGGTGTGACTAGGAGCCCTTGCACGGGGACACTTAAATGCTCGCCCAGCCAGGTGCTCCTCGTCAACCCTGATTGCCCACGGGCTGTCTGGGCCTTGTAGTCTCTTAACTTCTTCCGGAGGTTTGACATGATGTAGTCCTAACGGTGACAACATTGCCCCCAGAGGTCGTTGAGGGAACAGCGACCCGATTCCCTCTGCTGGCCGCGGAAATTGATTTGAGCCCTAACATCAATAGCTCCATGAGGCATTATATGACTGTATAACATGTTTATAAAGCATTGCTACACAAAAAAGGCAGGAAGGCATGTCAGTGTTTCTCAGTCCTTGTCCTAAAGTATAACTGTGCTGCACTGTTTGTTTGTTTTCCTCTGATTTTAATCTATAAATGCATGGTTTCCAGAATATTTTCATTATTGCAATATACTGTATTTTATAATAATATGATCCTAACCCCTGCCAATGTAAGACCTCATCCACATGACAACAGAATGTCCTGAAACTGAGATTTTTCCTTTGTGGTTTCAAAAAGATTCACAGCCACATGAAACAAGTGAAAGCACTACAGTAGGTGTGCCAGGCCAGTAACTTAAACCAGAGAAGAAAAGATACCTTTGATTGTTGTTCTGCTCTGGAATGTACAGTGGAACAATAGTCAGTTCAGGTGATTTCAAGACTGATATTGTACGCCCTGATTTGCTAAATAGTTTCACTTTCTGAATAAACACGGTCAGCGGTTATTCTTTGTTCTCATGTTTCCAATATAGAGCCAGACATAGGGACAGGCATGACTCCTATCACGTCTTTTCCTAGTTCAATCACAATTAGTTTTCTTGGTGTTTTGTGGAAGAAAGGCCAAAGAGCAAAAAATCTTTCCAAATACTGTATTTTCCACTGTTGACGTGGACAGGAGCTAAATGTTACTTCTGACAGCACAATTAACACACCATGGTATTTGGATGAAAAACACCTGGTGACCCTTACCTCCAGTTACTTCACCTCCTGTCAGTGGCTACATCCCAACCATGCACAAAATGTAATACAAAATACTTAGTTGAGAAAAACATGGACCAGTGAATGGATCTGTGAATCACTGATCTACTTCATTCTACTCTCCTCTCCCCTGTTCCTGTAGCTTTATTTTTGAACTCCTTCTTGAAATCTTTCATTTAGAAAACTTTCAATCTCAGAATGATCCTTGAAAGATGAAACTCACCTTGTGAGGAAGGAGCCGGACTGAACAGTTCATTTCCCATTTCTGTGTAACACGTAGGTTATATAGGTGAAACAAAAAGAAAAACAACCCATGAGTGTTGAGTAAATTCACGGCTGCACTTCTGCACACTTCTGTGGTATGTGGTATCATGAGAATACTTGTTGTAGGAATCTTTAACTCCAAAAGTGTACGTATGAATTATATGTACAGTATAACCTTTAATTCAATACAGAAAAACAAAACATAATTACCTTGGATGGTTGTGCTGCTCTTGAGTGATCAGAGGAACAATAGTCAGTTCAGGTGATTTCAAGACTACATAAAGTACACCCTCATATGCTAAATAGTTTCACTTTCTGAATAAACACATTCTGTGTTCATGTGTTCTCTTGTATAGAGGCAGGGCCAGGCATGTCTCCTAGCAACTCGTTTCCTAGTTTAATCAGAAAACTTTTTTTGCATTTAAGTCACACACTTCTTTGTTCTGTGTTTTCCATGCTATGTTTTGTTTCATGCCTTTAGTTCCTTGTTCCCCAGTTTGTGTTGTATTTATTTTAATAAAAACTGCTCTGCACTTGCTTACACCTAAGCCTCTATTCATGACAGTGCCACTGTTAAAAAAATAATAACACAAGCCATAAAAAGTAGAATACTGTGGAAAAAATGGTACATATGACATTATTATAATTATTTGGTTCAAGAAGAGCTCACAGCCAGTTGTAAGTGTAATGATCCCACACTAAGTGGAGTCAAGAGCAGACAGTTTATTGACACGCAGTGAAGGATGCACAAACAGTTCATAAAAACACGAGTCCAAAGCACAGTGCAAAAAACAAAGGCACAGGACGTGGTAACTAAGGGAGAACAGGGAGAAACTAGAACACAAATAAAGTCCAAAGCTCAGAAGATGCACAAAGGTGACGGGGCGAGGGCAGGCAGACATCACGCTCTGGGGCGGGGAACTAGAGAAACACAACAAACAAAGGCCAGAATCAAAAATGGGTGCAAGCAGAACAAAAACAGAGATGGAAATAGCTAAACAGGAAAGACTAGATGGAGGCTGATGCACGTTTGTTGATCTGCGCTGAGGTGTGAGAACAAGCTTCTTTTATACTCCTCAGCGCAGCCAAACGAGCTCTTCAGAAATGGCCACCGGCAGGTGCGCCCAATTTGCTAGGCCCTGTGGGAGATGTAGTTCAGCTCTGCAGTTCTCCCACAGGGCATTTCTGGCGCCGGCCGAGGATGTGATTTTGTGGTCAGTAAAAATCTAAATTGGATGCTTGGGTAATCACCTCCACCCTCTGACAGTTCATGGCCACCCCGTTAGGTCCTATATTGTAGCCCAGAAACTCGACCCG
>JAOVVG010184359.1:0-10010 GCA_028566375.1 Leptodoras nelsoni | reverse complement strand
TTCCGGTCCAGCCTCCTGCCTGCCTCCCGTCTGCCGCCTGGAGTCCCGTCTCCCTGCTCGCCCCTGCATTGCCTCACACGCACACAGCACACTCTCCTAACCTGCTCCAGTCTACTTTCTTCAATAAAACGTCTTATTGTACTGCATCTACGTCTCCTAAGCCTTCCTTACAGCCTCCGCATAACAATATAACAATATCTCATATTTAGATTGTATCAATTTGTGTAAACCCCAAGATCATCTTAGTTTTAGGTTTAGTAATATATCATGGTTAACTCTGTCAACAATAAGAACTTACACAAATCCCTTAACAAAAATAATGATGTTCCAAAGAAACACACAAAGGTAGTATATCTAGTGCAAACTTATGGTAAAACAATCAATGATTGTAGGAAGTCCCTAGCACACCATGCTCAATTCCTGGGTTTTTTTTTTTTTTACGGGATTGCCAGATTAGACATCCTTCCTTGTTGAGCTCTTATTGAGAGAGAAGTTTTCTAGAAGGAGAAAGCATAGTGACCACGCCTACCTGTCTGCTGATTGATTACCAAGGCAGTTATGTCCTGCCCCTCCCAACTCACTATTGGCTGAGGTTCTACACAGGAGCCTTTCTTGTGAATTACTGGCTAGATTTTCATGCCATTGGTTTTCCCAAACCTGCGATGGCTGTTGAAGTATAGATTTTACACTTCAGTTTCATGGTCTTCTTTATGCACTTTCTATTTTCTTCATTTTACCAACGTAAAATACAAATAGCAGTACATTTTATTTTAGTGTTCTAATATAATGGATAATTTACATGTAAGTGCATTTGCCTGCTTATTTTAAAAAATGCTATTAATCTGGTCTCAAAAAACATGTGCCAACCCACAGAGTAGTCAAAGCACAGAGCCACTCGAATCCCACTTCCATTTTCAAATTGATTTCAAGGGTGCTGGATCTTTCCTCCTTGAGCCAGTTTAAAACTCTGTTGTTGAGGTGTCCTACCAGAAGCTACTCTCAGAACATGTGGGGACAGATGAACACCATAGAACCAGATTAATATTTGGCTAATTTTATTGAAAACTCATTCAAGGTCTGTGAGTACTATAACAGTATAACAGACATGATTCATACTGGCTGATATTATAAGCCACAACTATATATATACAGTACTGTGCAAAAGTTTTAGGCAGTTGTGGAAAAATGCTGTAAACTAAGAACGTAAACTAAACTAACATACAAATAATAATTGTTCATTTTTATCAATTTACAAATGTCACATCTGTCCTGTGGGAGAACTCGTACAGACTCCCACAGGGCCTTGCACATTGGGTGCACCTGCTGGTGGCCATGGAATGGAAATTTCATTCACGCCAGCCATCACTTGATTCCGTCTGCTCCTTGCTCCAAGTTAAGTTTCTATGTTTTTGCCTTAAGCCTGTTCTGTTCTTAGCCTCAAACCTAGCTTTTCTGCCTAGTCATAGTTTCTCTTTGTTTATGTTTCAGAAGCCCAGTGCCACCTTTTGTGTTTGGTTTCTCCCCTCACGCTCTGGAGTTTGTGCTTTTGTTTTATGAACAATACCTTGTGGACAATTACTTCAGACTTTCGGTTTTTAGTTTCGAAATCATTACAACAAACAGGAACAACAAATCTAGATAAAAATATATATACCAGCTTCTACTTTCCTAAACATAAAAGATTAAATGTCCATATAAGAAAGGTATCAGTTACTACATTGGTTCGATTGTAACAGATTGATTATACTTATATAATTAATTGGCCCTGGCTTGATCCTGTTAAATGTAAACAAAAAGTCACATTAGCAATGCAACATGCAGTATTGATGGCTTTGGATGACCAAGATTTTTAAAGCCTACACTTAAGCTCTGGGGGCTTCACATTCTTGGCTTATCAGAGGAAAGACAGAGGTCCTCTTCTCCGAAATGGAGAAGATTACAAGGAGGAAGAGAAACCATTGAACTTCTAGGTGGCAGAACAATACTAGTTCTTAAGTCGCTAACCTAGCTTACAAAAAAACTTTTGAAAACTTAAAAATTGTTGTTGGAAACTGAACTAGTAAAAGGGGCCCGATTTATCAGCCCATCAATGGTAGAGAATAAAAATCTAGAATTATGATTATTAGCAGCAATCATGTTTCTAAAATAAGCTCCTCTTGCATCTCTAACACATATATTGAAAACAGTTAACAGGTCTTTTAAATAATGATGAACCTGCAATTTAGATTATTTCCATCTACACTCAGCTTGTCTATGTTTCTTCTTCAGATTTATGATTTCCTCATTTAACCATGGGTAAAGATATATCATAGATTTAACTCTGGTTCTGGGGGCAATCTCTTCTAACAGAGTGGTGCACAAATCATTAAAACAGCTAACATCATTCACCTGATTACACTGAGTCAAAGAATTATATACTTCAGAAAAAAGCCTGGTAAAACTATGCACAGAATCATTATTTAGAAAACGTGAGCAAATAGTACATTTTGATTTTGTGACAAGAGCCTGGAGTGTGGAATCAAACATAATACTGCTGTGATCAGACACTATAGACACTTCCACATGAACAGAATGGACAGCCAGACCCAAAGTAAAGACTAAATATAACATATGCCTTTTAACATGAGTAGGGTCAACATCATGTTGGGAAAAAGCCTTTTAGCAGCTTTAAGGTATTCAAGGTTCTTATGATCGGTGAAAATGATGAAGGAGTGTTTGGCACCCTCCAGCCAATGCCTCCATTCCTCTAGGGCCAGTTTTACAGCAAGAAGCTCTCTATCCCCCATGCCATAGTTTCGCTCAGCTTTCGACATCTTGCATGAAAAGAATGCTACTGGATGCATTCTAGGGGGCTTGCCATGACGCCGAGACAGAATGGCCCCCACGCCGACCTTGGAGGCGTCGACCTCAACTATAAACGGTAACTCGGGATCGGGCTGCTTAAGTACGGGGGCCGACATGAAGGCATTTCTGAGTCAGTCAAATGCTTCTTGGGCTGTGGAAGTCCATCTTAAGTGCCTGGGTTTGCCTTTCAGTAGGTCCGTGAGGGGGCTTGCCATGCTGCTAAAGTTGTGGATGAAACGATGATAGAAATTTGCGAATCCTAATAATCTTTTTAGGTCCCTGGGAGTCTTTGCAACCTCCTAACTTTCTACAGCGGTGACTTTTCCAGGGTCCATAGCTACCCCTTCCGGTCCTATGTGGTAGCCTAGGAATTCTATGTGTTCCTGATGAAACTGGTACTTCTCCCCCTTGACAAAAAGCTGGTGCTCCAGTAGCCTCCGGAGCACCCTTGACACATGTCAGACATGAGATTCAAAATCCCTTTTTCTCCATGAAGAAAAACCCGGGAACTCGAGTGCCGGATGTAGCCTGCAGCGAGTGCCTCCCGGATGTACTCCTCCATTGCCTCCCTCTCTGGCAGTGACAAGGCGTAAATTTTCTGACATGGAGGAGTGCACCCCAGGAGAAGTTCAATCTTGCAGTCATACTCCCGGTGTGGTGGTAGTCCCTTGGCACGCTCACGACTAAACACCTCCAGCAGATGCGAGTAGCACTCAGGAATGTCCACTGCTTTATCTATGTGGGGGCTCTCGACCCTGGTGGTAAGCAGATGGAGGGCTTTTGCCCACTCCAATGCCTTTCCACTCAGCGCGCTGATTATGAGAGCCACCTTTTGCTCATCTGGCAGCGAACCATGAGCAGCAAAAAACAGCTTGCACAGGAACCTGGCCCATTGCGAGGGATTGCCACAATATCATTCCGGAAGGGCGACTGGAAGTGGCTGCTGGTGCGATCCGACTCGTAACGCGTGCGCCTCCAGCTCCTGGATGACGGCACGCGCTTCCTGTAGCGATTGTGACTCCTACGCGAGCTCCTGCGGTTGAAGCCGGAAGTCCGTCTTCCTCTGCCTCGGTGCGAGCTCGCCGACAAAGTCAGGTGCCGGCCCCTAGTGGCCGCTGATGTGACAGCGTAGAGCTAACACTAGGGGGCTAGTGTCGATGTATCTCCATATGGTTGAGTTTAAGTTTATAAATATACATACCTGGTTGGAATTACTAAAGCACGAAAAGCTGAAATACGCCGACAAGCTTCAAAATTTTGTTTAGAATGTATCATGGTGTATATTAACTTTAATATATTAATATTAACTAACAACATACTGCATGATTTGAAGTCCAGCAGATATACCGATGGCCAACAGTCTATGTAATAATACATGTACATGTTACAGTAGCATGTCATATTGTAACATTTATATTAATGTAGCACGTGTACCTGAGCTTTGTATCTTTTTTTGCGAAATGTGCTATTAAAAGCCTTGGCCTAGAAAGATTTTGTACATCGGCTAATGTTTGCTGCGTAGCTACATAGAATGGCGGAGCTGTAGGCACAGTGATAGGTTCTCTTAGTCTGTTTTTTCTCTGTTTTCATATTTTTCATATTCATATTTCCCTTACTTTTCATTTCTTAATCAACCATGAAAGCAAGTGGCTACTGCCTGACAATATCCAAATGGCTACAAATGTAATTGGCTAGAAATGGCCAACTGTGAACTGTTTTTACACATAATTTATTAGACATTTGTTTTGTAGGAGAGGTACTGTGCTATATTAAGGGACCTAGGTCTGTCAAAGTGAAGGTGATTTGTGGTACTGAAGAGGCCAGTTCAGTATTCACTCACTTTCATGCAAGTTCGATTGGAGCTCACACCGGATTTTCACACAGGTCCTAAAAGTAGATAAAGAAAACCAAATCAAATAAATGAGACAGATGTATTAGACTTGACTGTTTATTTATTGAGGAAAATGATCCAATATTATGTATCTGTGAGTGGCAAAAGTATGTGAACCTTTGCATTTAGTATCTGCAGCTAAACATTTCTGGTAATTGTTTATTAGTCCTGCACATTGGCTTGGAAGAATTTTAGCACATTCCTCAAAACAGCTTCAACTCTGGTGTTGGTGGGTTTTCTCCTATGAACTGCTTGCTTCAGGTCCTTTCACAACACTTCTATTGGAGTAAGGTCAGGACTTTGACTTGGTAGAATGACTTGTGGGCTTAGGGTTGTTGTCTAGTTGCATGACCAACATTCTCTGGAGATTTGGCTCACAGACAATGTCCTGACATTTTCCTTTAAAATTCATTGTTCCATAAACAATGGCAAGCCTTCCTGGCCCAGATGCAGCAAAACAGCCCAAACCATGACCTATGACCACCATGTTTCACAGATGGGATGATGTTTTTATGCTGGAATGCAGTGTTTTCCTGTTCCAAACATAACACTTCTCATTTAAACCAAAAAGTTCTATTTCCTTCTCATCAGTCCACAAAACATTGTTCTATGCTAAATATTTCATAATCCCAGATGTACACACGACAGCGGCTGAAGTCTGGTGTTCACAAGGCAAGTTTCACAGTTGGTGATCAGGTCTGGAGGCAAAACATACGGAGCCAACAGAGGAAGGGTGGAAAGCTAGAGGCCAACTTCGTTGGCCCCTTTGTGATAACAAAAATAGAAGGGAAGAGCATAGATCTGCTGGGAGAAAATGGTGCCATTCTTTCAAAGGTAAATGTGGACCAGCTTATAACTGCTAAAGCAGAATTGTAATGGGTGCCTCACAGAATTGGTTTGAAGGGAAAAACTGAGAGTTCCGTTCTGTCTAGAGCAGCTACACAGCCTACAAAATCCCATACACCACGTGCACTGGTAACATCCCCAAAACCACCTGTCTCCCCTGCAGCATCATCACGATCCCCTGCACTGGTAACATCCCCAAAACCACCTGTCTTCCCTGTAGCATCTCCATGATCCCCTGCACTGGCAACATCCCCAACACCTCCTGTTTCCCCTGCTGGTTAGGGAACGATGCCTATGCAATCCTGTCCAAGGTTGGCCCATATAAATTATATTATTGGGATATTGCAAGGATTGGTCCCAACAGACAGCTTGAGAGTGAGGTATTTTTTTCACATTTCACTAAGCCAGTGTTTAGACAAGAAGATATCCTGCAGCAGACTGTAAATTGATAGGATGCTTTTGCCTAAATGCCTTGAATGAGTGTGTTCCAAAATATCTGCTAGAATGCCATTGCTTGTATTCTTTAAATGTTTAGGCAATCAATGCTTACCTCACAGTGCTGGTCAGAGCACACAACAAGGGCAGTCCAGATCCTGATTGATAGTTTTGCAATGACTGCAATCTGGATAGGCAGGATCCCATGCTTAAAGTCTTAGTAATTTTTTTTTTACTTAGTAAAAGTAAATATTATTGCATAGTATGTTGTTACATATATCTTACTTTGCCTTAAATGTTTTGTTTTATTAACCCATTTTCAGATTGATCCAATAGCCTACAAATTGATTGTGGGAATTGTAAATGAACAGCACCATGCCACCACTGGATGCTAACAGTAAGAGTGATAGCACAGGACTGTTGAGTTCATGTTCATTTAGTTAAACCTACTTTAATAAATACAATAGGCTACATTTTGTGAACAATTCTAAAGAAGTGTAGGTGGAGACATGAGCCTTAAATGTTTGCACTTATAGACATTTTAGTTATGGAATTTAGGGACTTGCATTAATCGTCCTTCTTAATGACTGCCTGAACATCCAATACAATTTTTTTTTATTTAGTTACATTCAAAACATTCACAAGACATCTTATCTATGAAAATGCAGGTCATGTACCCACATGAAAAGAGATGCCTTTTTCTTGACCCAATGGGAGAGTCTCAGTCAAAAATGAAGAAGTGCTTGGAAGCAATAAGGTAAATGCCAATAGACTCAAAGGACATTGACAAGCATGAGGGCTTCCAGGTGGCTTATTATTGCAGGACAAATGTTAAAGAATTAAAATGTTTCTATTAACAATCTCTTGGTACTGAAGGGCATTCATGAGAAAAAAAGGTTGCAGTGTTTCATGGTGGGCTTGCAGTGAAACTGTGTTAAAAATTGTCAACCATGAGTTCAAATGCAATTAGTTATAAAACACTGAATCGTTTATTCATTGTACTGTCATCGTTCTAAAGGACTAACTACAAAAGGAGCAAATAAACGCGAAATGGAAGATTAGTCCAAGCTCCAAACTGAAATAGTCCAGTTCCTCGCTCTGGCTCTGAACCTGCACACAAACAGGGCAAAAATAAAGAAAGTACGTGAAGGCAAACTCAAAACAACACATGAGAAGAAGACTAGTGTTACGAACAGAAACGGAAAGGGAGACATTTAGCTTCAAACAGAATCTCGTCAGAAGTGTTGGTAGAGTTCACGGAGTGAATCGGACATTGAAATGCGATAACACTCATGGGCAAAGTCCCGCAAGGAAGCCCAGCCAGGAGGCGCCCTAAATAGTGAGAGAGAGCCAATGGGAGCTCTCCTCCCAGATGGGGCGCAGGTGTAACAATTAGGCCGAGCTACCTGCGGGAAAAACCGGAAGAAGACTTCTTTCTGGAGCCCGGAGGCGGAGTTAGGGGGACGGAGGCAGCTCTTAGCGACCGCTGACATGACAGAGCCCCCCCTCAATGGGCTACCTCCGGGAGCCAAATAGATCCTTCTTCTTTCTGGGCCTGCCGGGCCTGCGAGGAGCAGGCCTATCTGGATGTCTCCGGTGGAAATCGGAAATGAGAAGCGGGTCCAGAATGTCCTTGGCCGCAACCCAGCTGTTTTCTTCTGCGCTACACCCTTCCCAAGCCACTAGATACTCCATTTGATGTCTTCGGCACCTGGAGTTAAGGATGTCGCGGACAGCGAAGGTGGCCTCACCCTCAGCCTCCACTGACTCTGGTGCTTGGGTCCCTTCCCCAGCTTCAGCCAACGGCCCATCCCAGACCGGTTTCAACTGGCTAACGTGGAATGTTGGATGCATTTTACAGTGACGGGGAAGTTTGAGCCGATACGTAACTTAAGAAAAGGGAAAAGGGCCCGACGTCGGTCTGCAAACTTCTTCATCTGTTTGATTGCCTTAGCGATGTTTTGGTTGGTGAGAGCCCACACACGCTCGCACTTCTTGAACCAAGCATCTACGGCTGGTGTGTCAGTTTCGGTGGCATCCCACGGGAACAGTGGAGGCTGGTAACCTAGGACACACTGAAAGGGGGTGAGGTTAGTTCTCGAATGCTTGAGTGAATTTTGGGTGTATTCCGCCCAAGGCAAATACCTCACCCAGTCCTGAGGACGCTGGTGGCAGTACATCCTCAGAAACTTCAATAGTTCTTGGTTTGACCTCTCAGTTTGTCCATTGGCTTGGGGATGGTAACCAGAGGTGAGGCTCACCGTGACCCCGAGCTTGTTGAAGAAGTTGTTCCAAACTCTAGACGTGAATTGGGGTCCACGATCACTCACGACATCCTCCGGAAAGACAGTATCGAAAGACACGGTCGAACAAGATTTCTGCAGTTTCGAAGGCGGTGGGCAAGCTAGGCAAGGCCACACATCGGATCGATTTTGAGAACCGATCTACGACAACCAGAATAGCCGCCTTACATTCTGACGGGGGTAGATTGGTCAGGCAATCGATCGTGATGTGAGACCATGGGCGTTCAGGAACGGGAAGAGGCACTAGCTTGCCGGCAGGCAGGGTCCTGGGAACCTTCGCTCGGACACACTCTGAACAGGAGGAGACAAAGTTATTTATGTCCTGACTCATTTTATCCCACCAGTACCTGCTAGGAGTTCCAACGTCCTCCGGGTTCCGGGATGGCTAACTCCAGGCGCTAGATGGGCCCAAGCGATCAGACGATTGCGAAGATCGGCAGGGACAAACAGGGCGCCAGGAGGACATTGGCTGGGGATTCTCTTGGGCTGTCTGGTTAGGATGAGGTGCTCTAGATCCCAGGTGATCCTGTTGAGAAACTTGAGAGAAGGGATTATGGGTTGCACAACGTTTTCAGAGACCTTATCATACATTCGAGAGAGGGTGTCTCGGGGCAATATGACAGAACAAAATTGAAACATGCCTTTTGGCTGCCTTAAGGCACTCTAGGTTTTTGTGATCGGTAAAGATTTGGAAGCGACCTCCACAATGAAAGGGCGCTCCGGGTCTGGCTGCTTTAGGACAGGAGCTGAGGTATACGTCTTCTTGAGTCGAGAAAAGGCCTGTTCAGCTGACGGTGTCCAATTGAGATGCTTGGGCTTCCCCTTGAGCTGATCCGTGAGGGGGCTGGCCACGCTGCTGAAGTTTCGAATAAAGCGTCAGTAGAAATGAGCAAATCCCGAGAAAACCTCGCGTAAATTTTGGAACAAGGAGGAGTACATCAGGGAAGAAGGTCAATCTTGCAATCAAACTCCCTGTGTGGGGGGAGGCCCTCGGCGCAACGGCGGCTAAAAACTTCCCAAAGAAGGGAGTAGCACTCAGGAATGACCACGACTTCATCGGTGCCCGGACTCTCGACTTTGGTGGTCAGTAGGCACAGGGGACGAGAGCGGAGGCAATGGGGGAAGCAGTGGGCTGACCATGATAGGATTTCCCGACTTCTCCACGAGATGGCTGGGTCGTGACGAATCATCCACGGCAGGCCCAGGATGATGGGATAGGTCAGGGAACTGGTAACTAAGAACTCAATCTCCTCTTGGTGTAACACGCCCACAGAGAGAAGAAGCCGTGGAGAACGATGATTAACTCTTCCCTTTCCGATAGGGGTGTCGTCAATCCGTCAAAAACCACAGTGCCCCTGCCCAAATGACCATGAATCAACACAACCACTACACCAAATATTCCACCACACCAAGCAGTTGCACCAACTGCGCTCAACTATAAGATTACACAAACACAACCAAAACACCCCCCCCCCCAAAGGGCACAACCTGAGCACTGTGATGGCCCACTCATCGACCACAAACAAACAAAATAAAATACCCAAGATCACTGGATATAAACGAGCTGTGCAGAACTATTACAATATTTTACAAATAGCTAGCTTTAGTTTTACAGTTGACCCCCCCAAAGTGCAGCAATATACCACAATAACTATTGGTTAAAAAACTAATAACAGGTGGCTCAATTACAC
>JAOVVG010184281.1:0-10024 GCA_028566375.1 Leptodoras nelsoni | reverse complement strand
TGTTTACCTGTGTTGTCTTTGACTAATATTTAAATTGGTTTGATGTTCCGAAATATTTAAGTGTGACAAACATGCAACAAATCAGGAAACCAGGGAGGGGGCAAACACTTTTTCACACCACTGTATGTCAGCACTGCAAAAGTTAAACATCTTGCTATGCTCCCTAAACCATTTCATAGTAGCCTTCACACCAATTCAGGTGTGTGCTCTTGCAGCTGTGCAAAGTTTGAATGAAATAAAGTTTGGATGCTCTAGACTACTGAGCCATTACTTTTGACAGTGGGGAGGGGAACGCTCACCTGTGTGCTCACACCTAACACAATATTCAATGTGTGAGCCAGTGGCCTTGAAAAAAAGTAGTGTTACTTCAGAGTTGTAACAGTTTAGAATTAGAGGCCTCATAGCCCAAATGGTTACATTCTGGGGTCAAATTTGTAATGTGGAGGAGGCGGTTAGTCCCTGTCTCATCCAATCTGCTGATTCTGGGGACAAATTTATTTTTGAGAATATGTGTAGATGGCCCCTGCGTTCAATGCGTAGGATGGTGGGATCTGTGCAGATCTGGTGGAGGCACTGCCAGGGCTGTCAACATCAGCTCCAGACAGATATGGAGGCAGAGGAGGGCCCTACTCCCCCTCCCTCTAGGGAATCTCCACTGGGGACTTTCCATTGGAGCTCAATGAGATCCTCCAGCATACCTTTGACCAAATGTGTAATCAATGATCAATGGCTCCCACCTGCTGCTGCACTCTACCAACCTTATTTTGCCATTATTAATGAGAGGTTATCCTGAGTGATGTAGTACACTCAAACACAGGAGGTTACAACCCGGTTGTTGGTGCCTTGGAGCCATCATAAACTGATGGCAGGACATCTAGGGCAGGGTAAGACACTAACTAAGGATAACTAAGAATAGAAATAAACTTTATCATGGCTCATGGTTTTTTCATCTGGGAACTTGTTCACAAATGTTGTGTGGCTTGTTGCAAATGTCACCTGGTGAATCTGCCAGCTTTTAGTGATTGAGGTCCCCTTCCAGAGAATTGGCATGGACCTCATTGGGCTATTAGATTGGTCAGCATGGAGTTTTGATTTTGTGTTAGTGGTAGTGGACTACTGAAAGTGATACCTGGAAGAGATGCCACTCTGTAATATGTCAGCACGCAGTTTTGCTGGGGGACTCTCACATAAGCTACACTAACTGTACAAATTCCTAGGGATTAAATTGACTGGTATCAGGATTTCCCATCTGCAGACATGTGGGCTTGTCAAACAGTTTAAAACAACACTCAAAAATATTATTTGTTCATAATGATGCTTACAACTGAAATAAGTGGCTCAAGCTCCTGTTATTTGCAGTATGAGAAGTTCTGCAAGCTTTCATGGAGTTCTCCCTTTTCAAATTAATGTATGACTTGCTGCATCCTGGCATAGACTTTCCCAGGGAGGCTGAAAAGTGTCATTCCCCTGTAGTTGGAACACACTCTCTGGTCCCCCTTCTTAAACATGGGGACCACCACCCCGGTATGCCACTCCAGGGGCACTGTCCCCAACTGCCACGCGATGTTGCAGAGGCATGTCAACCACGACAGCCCAACAACATCTAGAGACTTGAGGTACTCCGGGCGGATCTCATCCAACCCATCACCGAGGAGCTTGCAGACCACCTCAGTGACTTTGGCTTGGGTGATGGGCGAGTCCACCTCAGGGTCCTCGGCCTCACCTTCTTCATTGGAAGCCATGATAGTGGGATTGAGGAGATCCTCAAAGTATTCCTTCCACCGCCCAAGGATATCCTCGGTCGAGGTCAACAGCTCCTCACTTGCACTGTAAACAGTGTTGGCAGGGTACTGCTTCCCTCTTCTGAGGCACCGGACGGTTTGCCAGAATCACTTCATGGCCTCTCTGAACTCCTCCCGGTTCCTGGTTTTTGCCTCCGCAACTGCCCGAGCAGCAGCACACTTGGCCTCCCGGTACCCATCAGCTGCCTCGGAAGACCCAGAGGCCAACATGGCCTGATAGGTCTTCTTCTTCAGCTTGACGGCATCTTACTTCCGTTGTCCACCACTGGGTTTGGGGGTTGCCGCCACGGCAGGCACCAGCAAGCATACGTCCACAGCTCTGAACAGCCGCATCGACATTGGAGGCTGAGAACATGGTCCACTCGGACTCAATGTCCCCAGCTTCCCCAGGAGGCTGTGAGAAGTTCTCCTGGAGATGGAAGTTGAAAACCTCCCTGGCACTCGGGTTCAAATTGGGGCAGCCATTCCTCCCAATCACCCCCCTCCAGGTGTCACTGTCATTGCCCACATGGGCGTTAAAGTCTCACAGTAGAAAAATGGAGTCCCCAGTCGGGGCACTTTCCAGTACCCCTCCCAAGGACCCCAGAAAGGTCAGATACTCTGAACTGCTATTTGCCCCATAGGCACAAACAACAGTCAGAGCCCTCCCTCCTGCCTGAAGGCAGAGAGAGGTGACCCTCTTAATCCCTGGGTTAAAATCCACATAGCACCCGTCCCCAATGGTTTCCTCTGCGGGTGGTGGGTCGAGGAAGATTGGCCCACGTTGCCTCTTCGGGCTGAGCCTGGCCAGGTCCTATGGGCAAAGGCCCAGCCACCTGAGCCCTGACCCCAGGACTGGCTCCAGGGTGAGGCCCCAGCTGCGCTGTACTGGGTAACATTGCGGGTCCTTTCATCAGTTCTTTCATTAGGGCTTCTGAACTGCTCTTAGTCAGGCCCATCACCTTGGACCTGTTTGCCTTGGGAGACCCTGACAGGGGGATAATACCCCCCGGCAACATAGCTCCTCGGACGATTCTGGCACTCAAACCCCTCCACCACGATAAGGTGGCAGTTCAAGGAGGGGCATCCTAGATGTGAGGGAAAATTGGGAGGAGGTACCTTCTACCAGCAAAAATTAAATTCAAAACATTCTTGACCCAAGAGCAAAGCTCCACACATTGGGGAAAATAACACAAGAGGAACAGGCCCAAGAACACGAAGCCCAGCTGTATAATAGGGGGGAGAAAGTACTAATTTTATTGCCCACATCAAGTTCCAAATAACTCACTATGTGGCAAGGGCCTTTCCAGGTCACACGGTGTGTCATGTAGCATTATAATGCAATACTTATGATAGAAATGGTATTAAGGGCGAACAGCTGCATCTAACCACAGCGGTGATGTTTTTGGATGGAGGACTATCAGAGCACCAAATGACTCATCACTCCTTTTTTTAGTCTTTGATGATAAATATTCTCCTCTGCGGGAGTCAGTAGTAAAGTACAAACTCTCCCCATGACCTTCAGTGAGACTTCAGCTTCTTACCATTAACCTTTGTGCTGTGAATGCTAACTGAAAAACTGTTGGGTCAGAATACTTCTGATAAGGTCAGGCAGACATTCAGACTGATAAAAAGGCCATGTGCAGACCAGTACACCTCTGTGCACCACTACAATGGATTTGAAATGAAGCAACTAAGATATAATTGAAGTATAGACTTTCAGCTTTTAGAGTTTAACAAAAATATTGCATTAACACTTTAGGAACAGCTATCTTTCACATAGGCCCTGCATTTTCACAGGCTCAAAAGTAATTGGACAATTTGTTGATAAGCAATTTCATGGTCAGCTGTGGCCTCTCTCCTAATTATTTAATGTCAACCCTTACAAAAAAAGTATACATAATGTTTTTTTATTAAGTAAACTTAAATATAGTTCAATGCAAAGTGAGTTCTTTTCTAAAGTTCTTTTTACAAAAGAAAAGTCAAGGATTTTGTAGGATTATAGTCAGGTATATGATCGACCAAATATACCAAACATGTGCTAATGAGTATCAATTTCACATGTAGGTTGAAACACAGTCATTAACTGAAACATAAACAGCTGTATAGGAAGCTTAAAACTGGGTAAGGAACAGCCAATCTCTGCTACCATGGTGAGGCTGTGGTAGACAGTTTCATGTCACAGAGCATACACTATGAGCACAGACTGAGCACAGCAACAAGACACATGATGGTTATACTGCATCAGCAAGCGCTCACCCAGACAAAAATTTCAAACCAGACTGGGGTTTTAAAATGTACTGTTCAAGCTGTTTTGAAAAAGCGCAAAGAAACGGGCAACACTGAGGATTGTAGATAAAGAGGTTGTCCAAGCATACTTAATGCAGCAGATAACAAACACATCAAGCTTATTGCCCTTTGAAATCGGAAGATGTCCAGCAGTCCCATCAGCTCAGAACTGGCAGAATCCAGTGGGACCCAGGTACACCCATCTACTGTTTGGAGAAGTCTGGCCAGAAGTCTTCTTCATGGAAGAGTTCATCTAAAAGGCCATACCTCCTACACGGAAACAAGGCCTGATCTCAACATAATCAGAGTCTGGGATTACATGAAAAGGGATTACATGAAAAGACAGAAAGATTTCAGGAAGCCTACCTCCACATGAGAGCTGTGGTTAGTTCTCCAAGTTCTTTTCCATGTTTGGAACAACCTACCAGCTAAGGTCCTTCAAAAACTGTGAGCAATTGTACATGGAAGAGTTGATGCTCTTTTGAAGACAATGGGAACAAATCGCTTCACAGCAGGGGAGTGGGCTACGGAGTGGCCAAGCTACCTTATGGAAATTTTGGAGCTTTGGCCATGCTAATGTTAAATATACTGTCAGTAAACTACTTGTCTAATAGTTTTTATACTGCAAGTACAGTCATGGCTAAAAGTCATGCACTTCAGCCCTCACCTGTCCCTGCTTCTGCCTTGGCCCTGCCTCCTCATCAGCCTGCTCACCTGTTCACCATTTACCCAGGCTTACATAAGCCAGCTCCTGCACTCTGCTTACTGCCAGATTGTTTATTGTTCTACCTAAACTCTCCCGCCATTATTCTCCCTGCTACTTGTATGTGTTTGTTTGACCTTGTTGCTTTATTCTTTGGATTCTGTGTTTGCAAACCTGTTTGCCTGATCAGATTTTGCCTCTGTCCGCTTTGTTTTGGATTTGTCTGCCTTGAATTCACATAATTAAAGACTCTTATATTGACTTCTGCCTCATGTTGTGCATTTGGATCCTCTTTATTTGTTTCTATGAAAATTTTAGTGTTTTTGCTCCTGGATCATTTGCAGAAGTTGATCTTGATGTTTTGATACCATTCTTTATTCATGCATAGTTCTTAGGCATAATTGTGGGCCAGCCGACTCCCTTGGTTGAGAAGGAACCCCATACATGAATGGTCCCAGGATGCTTTACTGATGGCACGATACAGGACTCATGGTAGCACTAATTTTTATTCTCCAGACAAACATTTTTTCCAGATGTCCCAAATAGTCTGAAGAAGGTGTAGTCTCTGGCCTTCAGTGTTTCTTCTAGAAATGCACAAAAGGTCTTTGAGGCCTCTCTCGTAATAAATCATAATCAGGTATAGTCATGACATTCGGAGTGCCTGAGGCCATTTGGTTTTGCGTTTCTTGAGTTTTGGGGGCCTATACAGGAAGGAGCCTTGACAATCAGATGTAAAGCATATGGTGGTGATTCTTAAAACAAAGTAGAATTCATACCGAGACTTTCTAAAGGACTTCGACCAGACAGAATGATGCCAAGAGTCCATCTCTGACCTATATAAGGATTTTCTTCAAGTGGCAAACTTGAGAGCACTAATCTGGCTACAGAGCCCTCAAGGCATTCGCGAGGCTTGAACGATACCTGTCTGATTCTGTTTTAATTTGTTATTTGTATTAATAAATTCCTTTACAAAGAAGAAGACTGTGTCAGCAGAGCTCAACAACTCAACTACTTTGCATCATCTACAACAAAAGGCACCACAAGGGCTTCATCAGAGAAAATAATTTTACCCCAGTCCTCTGCAGTCCAATCCCTGTACTTCCTGCAGAATGTCAGTCTGTTGATTTAGGTGAGTAATGGTTGATTTAGGTGCAATCTTACAAGCAACTGTGTCCTTGCTTCTGAAGCCCTTTTGATGCAAAGCAATGATTACTGCATATGTTTCCTTGGAGGTAACCATGGTTAATAGAAGACGACTATGATTTCAAGCACCATGGACTTCAAGCTTCATGGACCTCACTTTGTACCCAGGGACATTGCCATGCTAGAATATGGTTGGGGCTCTTAGTTCCAGTGATGGGAATTAGCAATCCTGCAGCATACAAAAACATTCTATACAATTGTGTGTTTCCAACTTTGTAGCAAGATTTTGAAGAAGACCCACATATAAGTGTTAAGGTCAGGTGTCCACAAACATTTGTCCATATAGTGTATGACAATAAACAAATCAAATACTAATGATTGGATTCTTTAACTATCCATGGACTACAATAAAGAACAAGTTAATACAAGGGAAGCCCATGCCCTCACTGATCCCAGTGAAACAGCCTTATGAATACAACCTGCCTGCACTGGAATGGGTCACATTTGGCTAAGATAAACACCTGTGCCCTTTTTACTTACTTTTTACTAAATGTTTAAATCCAATGTTCCTCAAAAAAGATTGGATGGGATTTGCATACTTCTCTACAATATGAAGTTATATTCATAAATTGAATACTTTAAACTGTGCAAAAAAGAAGCCTTATGTTAACCATGTACAGACACAGCATCAACCTCTCTGGGCTCAGAGGCATCTGTGATGGCACATCACACAGTGGAAATGTGTATTGTTGTGAGACAAATTAGTATTTCAGATCTTTTTGGAAGAAATGTGTGCTCTGGACCAAAGGTGAAAAGAACCATCCAGACTATCATCAGCAACTCCAGCAAGTCCCAAAGCCTAACATGCAATTGTCAGCAACTGATATTCCTTGCAGTTCTTAATACCTGACAATACTTTGTTCATTAATCATTGAAAAGTAGCAGTAGCATTTTTCATGCCAAAAGCCATCACTGTATACTACAAGAAATGGTCTGGACTCCCCAAAGCTGAAATATCATGACAACTTAAGGGGATTTGCCAGTATCCTTTCAGAAACTCTGACTTACTCATATAGTGTGCAGAACCGACACTGTCAACACAATCATCCATTGAGGGCAAAGGAAAAGAATCTATATTGGTCACAGCATTAAACTTTTGACAATCCATACAGAAGCAAAATGTACCATATGGTTTCAGAACTAAAATTGTTCTGTTTACATATATATGATGTGGGCTTTATACAGTAGGTGTGTTGTTTAATTGGAGAATGCTAACCAACATCTATGTCATAGTGAATTAAATGTGTCTGGGTATATCAGAGTGGGTATATCGGAAAACAAAACCAAGTGCTTTTCAATTAAATCCACAATAGCTTGACCAGCATCCCATTGAGCACCTGTTTTCAATCCTCAAAAAGTGGGTGGACAAACAAAAACAAAGAAATTGCGATAAACTCCAAGCACTGGATTTGGCTGATATCCAGCATGACCAGGCAAATTGCAGAAGACTTGAAAAGGAAGAACCAACCCTGTAAATAGTTAGTCTTTGCATAAACTTGATGTATTTGTCAATAAAAGTTAAAGGATGAAATACCTATAATTGTATTTCAGTATACCATAGAAATATCTGAAAAAAAGGTCTAAAAACACTGAAGCAGCAAACTTTGTGAAAACTAACATTTTATCAGCCTCAAAACATTTGGCCACAACTGTACACCTGCTTTTAAACCTGGCCAGAAGAAGTGCTGTAAGATGTGCTTATATGTTTCGGTAATGCCCAAGTTTCCAGACAAACTGTGCTCATGAGCTAAAGCTTCAACATCAGCTTCCAAGACACCCATTTATGCATAAGTATAGCCTTATCCCACAAAAAGCTTGCAGATGGATTCACTGTACCAGATCCCTCAGCTGCCTCCCAGCATTTAGCTAGGGGTAAGTCACACATCTGCTCGGAGCTGAGCTGCTCTCTAGTAGCACAACAACCCAAATAGCCCAAGCTAGAGGAAACAGTAACAGCTGTTTAAAGACTTTGCATTAGACAGCCCATAAGCAGAGGAAACAGAATGCAGAAATCTGACAAATCAATTACATCTTGCATCTTATGTTAACACCAGTGACTAGGAAAGATGAAAAAAACCCTCTAACCCTGCTCACCTAAGTCACTTTGCAACATAGCTGAGTCTGTTGCCATGGGGTCAGCCACAACGTCTGGAACAGGAAAAACCTTTACCCCTGCTAAACTGTTACTGAGAAGTTGAGACACTAAAAATTCAAAAAATTGAATACAAATGGAAATGTGCAATTTTCGTTTATTTAAGACAAAATGACAAAGAAAAGCTTTTCAGAGTTTTCAATGACTAACTTAATTATATTTGATGAATATTAGCAAATTTTGAAATTGATGCTTGCAACACACTCAAAAAAGGCATGTTTACCACTGGGTCATATAACCTTTTCATTTAATTATAATTTTTAATTGTTTGTCAATTCTTGCCCATTCCTACTGTATACAAGATGAGCTGCTCAATGGTTAATGGTCACCATTGTCTGATTCTCCTCTTCATGATGAGCCATCCATTTTCAATAGCAGACAGATGTGGACTCTAGGCAGGCCATTCAAGCACATGCACCCTGTCTATGAAGCCACCATGTTGTAACTAATGCAGAATGAGGCCTGACATTTTCCTGCTATAACAGACATGCAGTTCCTGGGAAAAGATGTGGGACTGATGCACCCCGATGCCATCATAGATGCTGTTTTTTGCATTTTTCCTTTGTAACCATCTATATGGTCTTTTTTATCATTTGTATGTAGAATCCGACATCTGTTTTTTCCAAAAAGCAAACTGAAATGTGTACTTGTCTGACCACAGTATATGCTTCCACTCTCTTTTGGTTCATCTCAGATGACTTCAGGCGAAGAGAAACTGTTGGCATTTCTGTGCAAAATTAATATATGGCTTCCTCTTTGCATAATAAAGTTTCTGGCTATTTCTTGATGCAGTGGTGGACTGTGTTAAGTTACAATTAGTTCCCAAAGTACTTCACCAGTCCATGTGGCTATGTCTATCACAGTTTCTCAAACAAAACCATCTAAGGGCTCAATGGTCACACACATTCAGCAGATTCTGCCATTGAAGTTTTGCAGTGAGATTTCTACTGACCCCCTTTTCATGATATTATGAACTGTAGATGGCAAAAGACCTAAATTCCTTGAATCTTGCATTAAGAAACATTGTCTTTGAACTGACTGACAATTCTCTTACAAAGTTTGCCAGTCATGAACAATGACCCATCATTGTTTACAAAGACTAAGCCTTTGGTGGTTGTTCCTTTTATACTCACTCTTGATGACCTCACCTATTACCACTCAAACTGCTAATTGCTGGAATTGTGTTACTTGTATAGCATTTTCAGTCTTATTTTGCCTCTGTCCCAACTTTTTCAGACTGTGTTGCAGGTGTCACATTCTATATTGTGATGACGGCATGGAGGGGCTGCAGAAAGAAACCATTTTCAACCTTTTTTGCTCTTTTTTCCTCATTACTCAGAATTTGGTCTGAATTAGTGGATCTCAATGTGTCTTCAAGGTCTATTTGACCCTGTTCACACCTGTGTTCGAAGTGGTCTTTGACAGATGACCTAAAACCCAACTGCCATTTTGGAGGTGTTCTGTACTTAAAACTTTCTTTTTGCTTCCTTTTATTGGTGAAATGGTACACTTGTAATACTTACAGTGCTTTGCAAAAGTATTTATATCCCTTGAACTTTTCGACATTTTTTCACATTACACCCACAAACATAAATATATTTTATTGGAATTTTATGTGATAGACCAACACAAAGTAGCAAGCAATTGTGACATGAAAAGAAAATAATACATAGTTTTCAAAATGTTTTATAAATAAAAATCAGCACCCCTGAGTTCATACTTCGTAGGACCACCTTTTGCTGCAGTTACAGCTGCAGGTGTTTTGGGGTAGATCTCTGTGTTCATGTTTCCCACAAATAATTAAAAATTTTGATTAATTTGACCACAGAACAGTTTTCCATTTTGCCTCAGTCCATTTTAAATGACCTTTGGCCCAGAGAAGACGACAGTGTTACT
>JAOVVG010184248.1:0-10028 GCA_028566375.1 Leptodoras nelsoni | reverse complement strand
AATGGTCTCTCCAAAATAAGGCTTCTACTTTTACTTGTGGTACCTATAAAAAATATAAAATATATCCAAATAAATTGTCATCCTTGTAAACATTTAATTATATGTTAGTCCCCTTTTTTAAAAAAACAAAGACTTTTACTTATATAAGTATATAAATTATATACTATATACGTGTATAATATAAATATAAGTATATAATTTAATCTGTTCAAATTAAATTAATCAATGTTCATTGCTATTAAACATTATTTCAGATGACTGGATCTCTGTTTCCAAGGCCAGTACAATGAAGCTTTTTCTGAGAGCATCCCACAAAATGTCATTAAAAGTCACTGGAACCACAATTGTGTTGTTGTCAGATGGGAAGATTGAAGGCATCACAGATTGTGCTAAATCCCAGGATCTTTCAACTCAAACATAGTTAGGAGGCAATAATTTAGCTGGACTTGTAACTTTGTCAGAATTAAAGGCTACACAGATTATGTAACAGTGCAAACCTGATAATAAACTTAATAAACTTGCAGGAAGAAGTGTGTAAGTGTTATGTTTAGTTTAATATATTAATTTTCATAAGGGCCTGTAAGTATGGAGGGTGCTGTATACACACATTATCTTTCTGATATATGTGTGGTAACGTCAATATATGAAAGTGGAGAGAGCAGTTGTGCTGCCGCTATGTGATTGGCCGATTCAATTTTACCTCAGAGACCTGCCCCCGCAATGGAAGGGAAGGAGTTTGCTTCTTTTTTTTTTGCCAGAGGAATAAGTAATTATCAGGGACAGAGAAACAGCATAACGATAGTTTACAATGAGAATACAAAAGTTCAAGTAAAGGAAATAAGAAAAAATTATATCAAAAATAATAATATTTTAAAAACTACATAGAAGTTTTCATATGTGCTATGCAGATCCGTCACCTTTGTCATGTCTGTCGACATTAAACTGATGTAACATACAAAAATATAGAACCCAAAAAGAGCTACAACATCTTCATTCTCCATTGTACCTTTCAATCTTTAGTGATGTTTATGATAGCTTAAAAAGCTAGGAGATCCTAACACTGAACATGAGAAGTTCACAAGAAGAGACAACCAAAATATATTCAAAAGTTAAAATACATCACCCACAGTTCATAGATGTTTCATCACATTTTCATCACAATATGTTTGAGAGACAAGTTAGTTAGTCAATATGTCTCTCTCTTTCTCTCTCTCTTTCTTATAGACACACAATCACAAGGAACAGCTTGACAATTTACCAATTTTTTTAAGTAACCAGTGAAAACAGAAATCTACTAGTAAAAGACAGTAAATAGAATATTTTACTCTCTCTTCCACTCAGTATAAAAAAGAATTTTGAATTCTTGAAAATTCAATACAAAATGAGATCCATACAAAATGTTTTATTACATATAATGTGAAGTGTATTTTTTTCAAGACCATCTTAAATAAGAATTTGAACAGACTTTAAACATAACGAGCAGGAAACTTAACTTAGAACATGAAGTCACAGAACAGAAGTTAGCACCTCTGGTGTTGGAGGTGTGAACAATGTGACAACTTAATCCACTCTCCCCTATATGGTAAGTCATCTGTTAATATAAATTTGTTTAACATTAAAAGAATTGCAACTCACCATTGAAGCATATGAAGGGATACAGGTCTGTGCAGGCGAAAGCCCACCAGTATCCATATGGGCCTGATAAACAACATGCTTCATTCCCAAGACTAGTAAAAGTCTGTTTAACATTCCAATTTTGAAAACCTTTTTCCAGTGGGACACCATCAAAGGACCAGCTCCACCTGTCAATATTGTACAAGCCGACCCAGGCAACATCTGTCAGACCATTCATTCCCACTTCTGCCTTTAGTCTTAACCAGTCATGTTCACTTTCAATTGTAGCCAGGTCAGTGTATGTTTCCCTGCAGTATTTCTGTGCAAGTGGCCATGTCATCTTTGTCGTGATCAGATAATATTTGTGACCAACAGGTTGCAGAAGAGATTGAATGGCTGGGACAAGACCTGTAGAAAATAATTTGTTTCACAGTTATAAGTCTTTAAGCAAAGATAACATCAGTGGCTGATAAGAGATCTGCTATTAGAAGGCTCAAAGTTGGAGAGCACTGAAAGAGAGAGTAGTGACACAGAGCCAAGTTCATGTTACATGACACAGAGCCAAGTGCTGCAAAGCATGAATTATTTTCTGTTTAATGAACACCCCCATCTATGTTGAATTCCCAAACACATCTCATGCCCCTCTTTTTGTGAGTTTTTACGCTGGTGCTGAAACCTGGGGTGATTCCAGGAAGACACATCAACATGGAGTCCATGCCACTCAGCTGCATTATCGAGTCCCTTGCAGCCATGCAGCAGGCCCAGACTAACATTCTTGTGGCACTGCATGAGTACCAGGAGCAGTGCCTCCACCACATGCTTGTGCAGTGGGCAGAAGACCACTTAGTGCTGGCCTTGCTGTAGGAGCCAGGTCCAATCTGCCACAGTTTCGCCTTCCCCATCCCACCCCAAGACAGGGCCATTGGATGATGCAGAGCCCTCTGTTTGACATTCTGTGAAGTCATAGAGCTGGCCAGAGGATCAATGGGCCACCAGCTCTCTCGCGCACTCTCCTCTGCTCCCTTTTAATCTCCCGTTGCCATACTGAAAAACAGCCCTGCGTGTCTGTGGCCAGATTTCCTGTGCTCCCCTTGTGCGTGTTTGTCTCCCCTGCAGGTTCAGCCTGATGGTCATACACCAAAGCCTTGTTCAAAGTAGAGCATGGTATAAACACTCACGAGTGAAGGGGAAGGTGAAGGTTAAGTGAGTGCACCGGGATATTCAAGCATAGTGTTGAGACACCACTAATTTGGGGAGGGGGGAAAGGGGAGGCTGGGAGTGGGTGCATGTGGCAGCAAGGGCTTGATCAAGCACTGCTCTGGCTATGGGAGACCGAGCTGGGAACATCAGGTAAGTGCTCACACCTTTTCCTTATTAATTATCCTAATTTCCCCCTCTGCGTATATGTGTGTGTGTGAGCCAAGGGCCAGAGAACCAAGATAGAGAGCCAAGTTCATGTTAATTTATCATTATATTTTATTATATTAGAGTCAAGAGCAGACAGCTTAGTGTAACACAAGTTTATTCGAATGTTAACCAAGTTCATACAAAAAAACAAAAGCACAGTCAAAAAATAAAAGGCACAGAGCGTGGTCAGGAAGCAAACGATAACCAAAATACAGTCCAAAAGCTAAGAAGATCCAGAAACACATAGCAGGGATAGGGCAGGAACACCCCACGCTCTGGCACAGGCTCTAGGGAAAACCACAAACAAAAGACCGCTGAGAAGCAAGTGGAAAAGAAAACCGAAACAGGAAGTGGGAATAAATGACTAGAATAATTATCTTGGAATATAAGGCAAGAGATTCGTCGTAAAAACTAGCATGGAGTCAGTAAGACAATCGTTGATCTCCTTCTGAGGAGTGCTGGATGGGCTTCCTGTATACTCCTCAGTGCTGCTTCATGAGCGATCAAATATGGCTGCCAGCAGGTGCGCCCAATTTGCAGGTCCCTGTGGGAGATATAGCCCAAGCTCATAGTCTTCCCACAGGGTGTCTCGGGTGCCCTCTGGCGGTCATGGCCATGACAATTATTATTTTTATATTATTATCCTGCCTCCTTGTTACAATCTGTTAATTCGGCTACTTGGTACTAGGTATTTAGTCCTTGTTTGAAGACCTCCAGCTATTTAAACAGACATGGGAAGTTTACCACCTGTATGCCAGTGTAGAGTAGAGTTCTAAAGCATGTTTTTTTCTTCATCTTGAGGGATGCTGGATCAAACCTATTCATGCTACAGGCTTGAAAGGAACATAGTGCAAAATATGGTGTGATGTGTCTTAATGTAAATGGGCTCTAGTCCATTTTTGGCATTGTACATAAAGATTAGAGTTCACAATTTGATGCTGTCTGCTACAGGAAGCCAGTGGAGGAAATGCAGCAATAGGGTGGTATAGGAGAACTTGACATTGTTGAAATGTCTTGCATTTACAAAGGTGGGATGGTCTGCAGAGGGATAGTTGTAATTGTCCAATCTAGAGATAACAGAGGACTGAATAAGCACCTAAGTGAATGAAATGTTGTTTCACCAAATGCTCAATCAATGATTCTGCCAGACATGCTGAATATAGAAAGAAACATGAGTGTCTGAGGGTGTAAAGGAGAGGATGAGATGAGGGTCATCAGCAGAGCAGTGGTATGCAAACCCATGTAAGAAGATGTGGAACCCTTCCATGTCATCTGATATGACCATCCCTCTAGGTAAGAAGCAAACCACCACCCTGCTGTGCCATGAAATCCATTTGAAATAGACAGAAAAGGCTTGTGACTGATGATAATTTGGCTGATATAGCCATATGAATCTTGTAAGTAAAAGCCACAAGGGCAGTTTCTGTGACTAGGTTTTGGAGTTTGTTCTGGAGAAGATAGTGGTATAATTGTTTTTATACAGTAAGTTCTAGGGCTTTAGAAAAGAAAGAGTTGATATTGTTTGAAAACGGAGTATCTTGAGTATCTTTGTCAATAGACCTGTTGGCAAAGATGTTCAGAAGCTACATATAGTGTATAACCCCAATTCCAGTGAAGCTGGGACGTTGTGTAAAACATAAATAAAAACAGAATACGATGATTTGCAAATCCTTTTTCAACCCATATTCAATGGAATACACTACAAAGACAAGATATTTAATGTTCAAACAGATAAACTTTATTGTTTTTTACAAATACTAATAATATTTGCAAATAAACGCTCAATAAGCATTTGGGAACTAAGGACACTAATTGGTGAAGCTTTGTAGGTGGAATTCTTTCCCATTCTTGCTTGATGTACAACTTCAGTTGCTCAACAGTCCGGAGTCTCCATTGTCGTAATTTTCGCTTCATAATGCGCCACACATTTTCAATGGGAGACAGGTCTGGACTGCAGGCAGGCCAGGCTTGGCATTGTCTTGCTGAAATAAGCAGGGATGTCCCTGAAAAAGACGTTGCTTGGATGGCAGCATATGCTGCTCCAAAACCTGTATGTGCCTTTCAGCATTAATGGTTCCTTCACAGATGTGCAAGTTACACATGCTATGGGCACTAACACACCCCTGTACCATCAGAGATCTGGGCAGTCCTTTTCCTCTTTGGCCCGGAAGACACAACGTCCATGATTTCCAAAAACAATTTGAAATGTGGACTCATCAGACCACAGGACACTTTTCCACTTTGCGTCAGTCCATCTCAGATGAGAAGCCGGTGGCATTTCTGGCTGTTGTGGATATATGGCTTTCGCTCTTCATGGTAGAGTTTTCACTTGCACTTATAGATGGAGCGAAGAACTGTGTTCAATGACAATGGTTTTCTGAAGTGTTCCTGAAGTGTTCCTGAGCCCATGGGGTAATATCATTACAGAATGATGTCGGCTTTTAATGCAGTGCCATCTGAGGGATTGAAGGTCATGGGCATTCAATGTTGGTTTTCGGCCTTGCCGCTTACTTGCAGAGATTTATCCATATTCTCTGAATCTTTTGATGATATTATGGACTGTAGATGATGAAATCCCTACATTCCTTGCAATTGTACTTGGGAAACATTGTTCTTAAACCAGGACTATTTCTTCACGCAGTTGTTTACAAAATGTTTCCAATTAACCTGTTCATCTGTGGAATGTTCAAGACAGGTGTTTTTTATGCCTTCCTCAAATTTCCCAGTCTTTTGTTGCCCCTGTCCCAACTGTTTTGGAACGTGTTGCAGGCATCAAATTGAAAATGAGTGAATATTTGCAAAAAACAATAAAGTTTACCCATTTGAACATTAAATATCTTGTCTTTGTAGTGTATTCAATTGAATATGGGTTGAAAAGGATTTGCAAATCATCATATTCTGTTTTTATTTATGTATTTATGTCTCAACTTCACTGGAATTGGGGTTGTATATTCATTAGCTATGCCACCAAAATTATAAATGAAAATTATCACTTAATAATGTTAATACTCGTGATAATTAGAAGGTGATGTGAAGATTATGTCGTGAATATTAGTGAATCAATCTGTAAAAGAAATCAACAGTCCTGGGTGCTCTTATGTTTTATACTGAGCATTACTGAGAAATCAATTAAAAATTCACCCAATGGTGGAAATGTTAATTTTTCAGTCTTTTTTATCTGGTAAAAAATATATCACACAAATGTTGTGAAATGTGTGTGCATTAGATTCAGATGCCTCCAGCTATGCCTTCTTAATGGTTGATTTAAAAGTCGTCATGGCAGATGAGAGTTTAATTAGAAGAAACCCTATTTACATGGATCATACAGCCTATGTCTCATCGTTCTATGCAGATAGCCATTATCCATATAAAAATGCTGGTGAAAATACAACCCCAATTCCAAAACAACTGGAACATTGTGTAAAATGTAAATGAAAAACAGAATGGAATGATTTGATTATTTCTTAAGCCCTAATTTTATTCACAATAGAACACAGAACACATATCAGATGTTGAAAGTGAGATATTTTACCATTTCATGAAAAGTTTTACTACATGGCAGCAACACATCTCAAAAGAGTTGGGATGGGGCAACAAAAGACTGGAAAAGTAAGTAGTACTAATAAAAAAAAAACAGCTGCAGGATTTTTGCAGTGCTATGTTTACCATTGTGTAGTACACCTGCTTCTTTGAACAACAGACTGTAAATGTCTGGGAATTGAGGAGACCAGTTGCTGGAGTTTGGGAGAAGAACATTGTCCCATTCTTGTCTGATGTAGGATTCTAGCTGCTCAACAGTCCTGGGTCTTCTTTGCTGGATTTTTCATATCATGATGCGCCAGATGTTGTATTGCTGAAAGGTCTGGACTGCAGACAGGCTACTTCAGCACCCAGACTCTTCTACTGCACTGCCATGCTGTTGTGATGGATGCAGTATATGGTTTAGCATTGTTTTGCTGAAATATGCAAGGCCTTTCCTGAAATAGGCATGTTCTAAAACCTCTATTAACTGTTCAGCATTGATAGTGCCTTTCCAGATCTTTAAGCTGCCCTCACCATAGGAACTAATGCAACCCCATACCATCAGAGATGCAGGCTTCTGAACTGTGCGTTGAGAACAAGCTGGATGCTCCCTTTCCTCTTTAGTCCACAGGACACTGTGTTCATGTTTTCCACAAAGAATTACAAATTTTTATTCATCTGACCACAGAACAGTTTTCCATTTTGCCTCAGTCCATTTTAAATGAGCTTTGGACCAGAGAAGATGATGGCATTACTGGAGCGTGTTGACATATGGCTTCCTCTTTGCATGATGTAGCTTTAACTTACATTTGTGGATTACACGGTGAACTGTGTTCACAGACAGTGATTTCTGGAAGTGTTCCTGATCCCATGCAGTGATTTCCTGTACAGAATCAGGCCTGTTTTTGATGCAGAGCTGCCTGAGGGCCCAATGATCACTAGCATCCAATATTGACCCTCGGCTTTGCACAGAGATTTCTCCAGATTCTCTGAATCTTTTGATATTATGTTCTGTAGATGGTGGGATATTTAAAGTCTTCACACTTTTATGTTGAGGAAAATTTTTCTGAAATTGTTCCACACTTTTCATACACAGTTTTGTGCAGATTAATGAATTAATTTTTATTATTAGTACCACTTACTTTTCCAGCCTTTTGTTGCCCCGTCCCAACTCTTTTGAGATGCGTTGCTGCCATCTAGTTCAAAATGAACAAATATTTTTCATGAAATGGTAAAATGTCTCACTTTCAACATCTGATACGTGTTCTGTGTTCTATTGTGAATAAAATATGGGTTTGTGAGATTTGCAAATCATTCCATTCTGGTTTTATTTACATTTTACACAACGTCCCAACTGTTTTGAAATTGGGGTTGTACATTGTTGTACAATATTGTTGTACAATAATTCTAGACATGTGTTCTTCCGCCTTTGTGGAAATAGTTTGGTGAAAGCCTACATATGGGGGTATTTGATTGACAAGCTGTCAGAACAGATCACTGTTCACAGTTCTACACACAAAAAAAGAAGAAAGGCTACAGTAACTCAGGTAATCACAATTGTGGTGAACAGAAAAGCATCTAAGAATTCACAACATCGAACCTTAAGGTGGAATGTGGAGGATCTACAATGGCAGAAGACCTCATCAGGTTCCATTTCTGTCAACCAAGAAAAAAAAAGCTGAAGCTGCAGTGAGCACGGACTCACCAAAACTGGACAGCTGAAGACTAGGAAAATGTAGTCTGATCTTTTTTTTTTTTCGCTTTAGAACACAGATGATATGGTCACAATTTAGCATGAACCCATGAACCAAACCTGCCCTGTGTCAGAAATCCAGGCTGGTGGAGGTAGTGTAATGATGTGGGGAATCTGGAGGTACACTTTGGGCCTCTTAATACCAATCAGTCATCACTTGAATGCCACAGACTGTGTGTTTGCTGTTCTAATGGCTACTTCCGGCATCTTGTGGAATCCATACCATATTTATTCAACTAACTATAATGCATCACTGATAATATCTCAAGCATGCAGAATTCTTGAGTCAAAATAACTGGAACTGAATCAATGCATTAGACTGTCAGAGCACAGTGCAGAGTTTAGCACTGAACGCCATTTATAACCACCCGTTCAAGTCATCAGATAATTACCAAAGCCTTCATGGGTAAGATTCAGGCTTTAGGGACAGTCTTTACAACACGCCAAGAAAAAAACGAGGCTGACGAAAACAAGAGTTCCGTAATCGAATTCCTGAGAGCTCGAATCCCAGACGGTTCAGTGAATTTCTCACAGCTCGGTGCTCAGACATCTCCTGGTAATAAACCGATGACTTCAATCACTTCAGGCTCTGCAGGAGTTGTGCCATAATGCAGTAGTTTTCTCATGCTTGCAAGTCTAAGACGCCTGATTCAGCTAATCAGCTAATTAACAGACCTTTGAGACACGGTGTGGGTGTGTTAGAGAATACTGTATGTATAGAGCAGGGCTGCTCATGGAGAAGGTTTGGGGATCATGGCTCTTTCAAACTAACAACACATCCTTTGGATGCTCAGTTTGAGGATTAAGGATTGAACCTTAAAGCATGCAAATGATTCATTTGTTACATCCAGAGTTATATATTATATATTATTAAAACTATTAAAACTACACGTAGCTTACTTTTTCCCCTAAAATGTGCTTTGAAGTATGAGCCATGTAGCCAGATCCTTTCTTGTCACCTGCTTTAGTTGAACACTTTACTTAGGAAATGTCGCCATCTAGTGGCCAAGTGCACTTTCTTTCATTTTAATAGTGATGAAAAGTAGCCTATTGAAACCTGTAGCTAAAAAAAACATTTCAGTAGTTTATGTGCAAAATAAAATGAAATAAAATGTATTTGGTGTTTCTAAGATCTGTCTAGGCTTTGTAAAAAAAAAAAATAATAAAAAAAAAAGTATTCCAATGAAAAAAAATCAAATATGACAGGATGGAGTCGATTTTGTGTTGATGAATGAAACAGATATTTCCAACTCAGCTTTCAGCAGCAGGCTGAAATTAAACTCCGCTTTAATACAATTACACTCCGCTTTAATACACTGTACGGCTCCCGACCTACAGTCGTCATTAGTTATGACGAGGTGTGTTTAATTCTACAACCCTCGAGAACTTTCTTCTAGTCGTCACGCGACTCTGGATGAGACGCCGCTTGGCTACGTCACGACGGCAGAACCACGTGACACGCATTAGTCAGAGTCAGGCGATAGTAGTTTGCCAACGTCACGTCACGCGGTATGACAACATCCTTAACCTTTATTTATACAGGTAACTAGAGCGAAGCGATCGTTACACATCTATTATAAACAATGATTCAGCCAAGTTGTAATAATATAATATAATATAATAACGAACAGCCAAAATAAATAGCCCATGATTATTTTAAATCCACAGAAAACAGGATTTCTTTCACATAGTACAATGTACGACGTCATAATGTGCGTGTATGTGTGTATGT
>JAOVVG010184107.1:0-10053 GCA_028566375.1 Leptodoras nelsoni | reverse complement strand
ATAAAATTCATATTATGATTATTTTATAATATGAATTATATTATGAATTAAGTAGTTTTGATGCCTTCAGTGAGAATCTACAATGTAAATAGTCATGAAAATAAAGAAAACATTAACATTTTTGTGTAACATTTAATTTTTTGTTGAAAAAGTAACTTTTGGAAATATAAAATGTTTTTGTACTGACTCAATAATGCTAAAATAAAGTTGTACCTAAAAACAATAGGGTACTGCACAGTAACTTATCATGTTACATCCAGACCAAAAGAAGTCATATTTTCCTCCATATGTTCTGTAGCTGAGTATCAGACTGTGCACTGGGTGTACAATTAAGTTATTGTTTTTAAATGCTGTAGGCCTAGTTCCATTGAACAAGTGCTTGGACATGCTTTTTTGGACCCCTGACCCCTGGGACTTTTATCAGAGATTTATGACAGTGGCTTTCACCTATGTCACATGTCCCTTGGCTACAAACAGACTGTTCTGTTTCTCGAAGAAACATGAGAAATTCTTTTATCAGAAAAAAAATCTGTTGGAACAAAAAATTAGCTTTAGTTACTCCTCAATAAATTGGTTGCTTAATATGATTTTTTTAAAAGAGTGTATCTCAAAGGACACAGATACAAAATATGCTCACAGAGTGTTTGAAATACCATTCAGGGAACTAAGGCACTAGCTTCTCATGCAAACGACACCTGGTTCTGCGTACTACATGTGCTCTGCATTAAACACAAATGCTTTAAAAGCCACTGTGGAAAAAGTGGGAATGATCAACCAGAGATGTCAAAAAGCTTGGCATCTAAGAGAATAAAAAGAGCATTAAAGATATATTTTTTTAATGTATTAAATAAGAATGACAGAACAAGAAAATGGTGTGGAGAGCATGAATATGGCTGATAAACCATTTAGTGATTTTAATAAAAGGATGGATGCATAGAGAATAAGCTAGCTAATTTGAATAAAAATATTAGTTTGTGCAAATACACTCTATTCCATTTTTACTCTGATCAACTATAGCTTTGATAACATAAAAAAAACTGGTTATGTAATGAAAGTCTTGTTGAATGTGATGAACTTCTTTCTTAGATGTGAGGAAAAGTGGCAAACCGGCACTTCTGACAGATGTGCTATGGATACGGTTGCCAGATCCACTCGAGTGGCCAGTTCTACAATGGTTTTGAATTATTACAAATATTTTGTTATATATTTCAAAATCTGAGAAGTATCTCAGTTTGTAATCAGCAACTCTTTCCATCTCTCTGCCCCGTGCTGTCTGCCCTCTTTATGTGCAGGCGTCTTACAGCGCATATGTATGAAGGAGATAAGTGCACTTTGTGTGTTGTGCTCAGTTGTGCATTTAGGTGTTTGTGCACCACTCTCATACATAACAGGATGTTCACACAGAATGTAACTATGCAACTAAATGCAACTAAAAGCACATCTGTATTGTATGCATGTCCACTGAAAAATGTGTGCCACAGGGTGTGCCAAATTAAGATGGCAAATGGTATAAAAGATGCTTGAATTTTGTGCTTTGTGCAATTTAAGAAACAAGCTTAGAGGGTAAGAATAAAACAAAAAAAAACTAAAATAAGGTGGTTGTGTATAAGTGTACACACATTATAATTGCAGATGGGGCTGTGTTCAGATTTAACCTTCACTTCACGTTTAAAGTCATGTTAAAAAGTAATCAGTACACACCTGCCATCAATTAAAGTGAGTCTGATTAACCAGCTGTGTTCAGCTGTGCTAGTAGGATCTTTCTGACATTTACTTAGTTACATCTTACAGTAAAAGCCCCCATGGTCCACAAAGAGCTTTTAAAGTATCAAAGAGATCTCATTGTTGAAAGAGTTGAAAGACTGTTGAAGAGGCATTAGGTATACCATAGAAAACACTGAAGATAGTCATCAACAAGTGGATAAAATATGGCCCAATAGTTACATTACCAAGAACTGGACACCCCTCCAAAATTGATGAAAACGTAAGAAAGGAAAGAAAGAAAACTGGTCCGAGAGGCTGCCGAGAGGCCTACAGCAACATAAAAGTAGCTGCCGGAATTTCTGGCAAGTACTGGAAAAACATCGAAGTCCGGCTACATGTGGGAAAATGTGGTCTGATTAAACCAAGGTTGAACATTTTGGCCATAATTCCAAAAGGTATGTTTGGCACAAAAACAACACTGCGCATCACCAAAATTTCACCATACCCACAGTGAAGCGTGGTGTGGCAGCATTATGCTTTGGGGCTCTTTTTCTTCAGCTGAAAGTGCTGCTTTGGTCAAGGTGGAGGGAATTATGGACAGTTCCAACTATGAGTCAATTTTGGCATAAAACCTTCAGGCCTAAAATCTGAAGATGAAGAGGAATTTCACCTTTCAGCATGACAATGACCCAGAGAATTCCTGGACATGAATCACATAAAAGAATGGTTCAGCACCCCCAGCCCACCACTGCAAGTATTGACTCTTCACCTTTACAGCAGTTGTTTCAGCTATGAACCAGTATGGCAGTATATGAAAAAATAATATAAAAAAGAAAATTAAAACTGGGTTACTCATTGAATCAGTATACTGCCAAGCACTACTTCAGCTATGAATGTAATGTGGACCACTAAACAATTACAGATACAGACAGTAGCACTGCATTGCACCCTCAATAGACATTCATAAAACGAATGCCTCCTGTGGTGTTAAAACAGTAATCTGGTGCTATAGTTATTTTGGAGCATATTTAGCCTCTATCCCAATCATTCTTCCATTTCCATATACTGTAAATGCAGTGGCAACTTGAGTTTGTAATGGCTACCGGAGATCTTTTCCTACTGTAAAACAGACAGTAGCTCCATTAGTACTCTTGATTAGACAGGCCACTCCTAGAGGTTTCAAACTTAATCTCCTGTACACAGAGCAACAAATTTCAAAACAATTAGTATCCCATGTGATAATGACCTCCAATCAGTGCCTCCACACCCTGCAATTTAGCCACTCGATCACAAAACTCATTTGCCACCAAAATGACTATGTTTACAATGACCATTTTGCAATGGATTTTCCAATTTCCCTACTTATATACAGATTACAAGAGTCTCGTTCTGTAACTTCCTCCCAGTTTCAAATTTATCACGAGAGCATGGAAGAGCAAAAGCAAACAGCGTAGAAGCTTGTACAATTCTTGAGACTGGAGGCGAAATAATGCATTCAGATAATGTTATGGACCATGTGAGCTGCCATGGCAGGGTATAGTCCAGAGCTCATGTGAAGAGTTTACAGCCTGATAGGGATTAAAAAACGCAAAAACCAATATATCAGGAAATGGTCATGCTTTGCAGCCCTAACAATAGGCCACCTACAAAGAGAACAGTCTCATATGGGTATAGAACAGGCATGACACATGTATAAAGTGCATGTGCAACATTAGTCACTGGCATAATACAACCATTTCTTACATTTTCAGTAAGACTAAATGCGATTCCCTTCACCTCAGACAATAAACACTCACACACTCACAGTGTCAGCACCCTGCTGAGAACACACACACATACTCCTATACAGCCACACCACAGACCATCAGTTCAAGCATTGTATCATCACACAACACTGTGAACATTTCATTTCAGTTGTCCTCCATTTAACAATTGTCCTTATGTTGGGTGCAAAGCTTTACCCTCAGACACTGAGAAATGTATAGTAGCTTGATTGAGGGAACCAGATGCAGATGGGGTATAAATTAAAGGAAAGGTAAAGTGTGTTAATAAGGTATTAGGCCAGCACGATCCACCAGAACAGATTCAATATGTCTCAGTGTAGAATCAAGTCTCTGGAATTGAACTTTAGTAATGAACTCTGTTTCTCCTGCCTGAAGATTTTCAATCAGTTGGTGTTTTGATGATGGTGGTACCACATGACTCCAAAATCTCTCATAGGTATTCACCCGGGTTGAGATCAGAGTGTGAAGGCCATAGAATATGATTTACATCATTTCAGGAAAACTTTACAGGCCCACTGGATGTGAGTGGAGAAATTCTGGAAGCAACCATGTCCATCAGGATAGTGTGTTTCATTATAGAATAAAAGTAATCAGTCAGAAGAAGGTTGTATTGATTTATAGTGTTGCTTCCTTCTAAAGGGACAAGTGGAGGTAAACTATGTCAGCAAAATACATAAACACCACCAAAGTACAACAGAGCCACTGGGTTTCCTCTAATTTGTCCTTTACTTGTCCTTTAACACTGAACCACAAGTTAATCCTTTAAAGATCTCAGCAGACCCCTGCTATGATATGATATTTCTGAAGGTTAAACTTCCATAACACAGAGAGGTTCAGAATGTGACATTGGCTTAATGGCATTTTTACTCCTAATCAATTCACATTCCATGTTTAAGATTCATGAGCATGACCTACAATCAGGGTTCTCAGACTTGCAATTGTATAGGCTCGATTTGTTTTTTTCTGCACATAGGTTGTAATTTAACATGGTCTCTGAAAAAATAACCTTTTACTATGCAGACCCAATTTCCTGTTACTTTGTGAAAGCTTGCTCAGAATAGAATTTTTTTTTTAGGTTTGCCTTTTAAAGCACGACTACAGATATGCAACTATCAATGATGCTCCCAAGACATTTTTCCCAAGTCTCTTATGGTTGCGTCACTTGTGGCTGCATGTAAGGGAGGGACTGACATTCAACTAGTCAGACATTTCATTAATGTTAATGTGCCAAAAAATAAATAGATAAATAAAAATGATCCAAGTGTCCAAATCCCTAGTCCGAGTCGAGCCTCAAGTCTTTTAAGGACTACGTTCAAATCAAGTCTCTGTGTGTGCAGCTTAAGTGTGACTTGATTCCAATTTTGCAAACTCAAGTCCCCATCTCTGGCATCAAGTCCATACTAATGTATCAAAATTTACTGAGTATGAGAAAGTTCATTCATTCATTCGTTCCTCTTCAGTAATCACTTCATCCTACAACTTGGTGGATCCAGAGCCTACTCAGGAAACACCGGGCTGGGGCGGAAACACAGCTTTGGATGGAACACCAATCCATCTATACATCTATTATCTGCTTCAGGATGATGGGAGATGCATGCAGAGTTTGCTTAAAGATTGCCAGCATGTGGTGATTTGATGAAATGAGGAACATACAAGCTTTTAAGTGAAAGTCAGACATTTTTGTCACTTGTGCTTGCACACAGTGAAATTGGACCTCCACAGTTAACCCATCCGTGCAGTGAGACACATTAGTGAACACACACTAGGGGGCAGTGAACACACATGCCTGGAGCGGTGGGCAGCCCTAGCCAAGGCGCCCGGGGAGCCAATGGGGGTTAGGTGCCTTGTTCAAGGGCACTTCTGCCAAGTCCTGTCATGGGAATCAAACCCGGGACCTTCCGATCACAGGGCAGACACCCTAACCACAAGACCATGACTGCCCCCATTATGAAAAGTGTCATATATCGTAATATATGGATGGTTTAGTGAAGGTGAAGTGACACAGTGTATAGTACATTTGAAGTTTAGTGAGGTGTAATACACTACATGGCCAACGGTTTATGGACACCTGACCATCACACCTATATTACAACTTTTCCACCAACGCAAACTAGGTCCCAGTGCTGGTTCGGTGCTAGTGCTGGTTCAGAGTTGGTTCAACTTGCCAAGCTACAAAGATCCGGTTTGCTTTTCCACAGGCTAGTGGGCCACTGCAGAGCCACATCATTACATCACTGAATTGTCTCTGCTTAGAAGCAAAGCGGAGTGATGGACATTTTGAAGGGCTTTTTGAAGGGAGCCAGGCCTTATGGATACTGAAGGGCTCAAAAATATGTTCAAAAGAATGGATCATCAATCTTGTTTCTTTTTCTAGGTTTACTAGGTTTCTAGGCAGCTGCACAGTGCAGCCGTGTTTATTTGTGTTTTAAAATACAACTGCTGTGACAATCTGCTGAAACAATCAGAAAATAATGTCTTATTTCTCTGAATCACTGCTTTGTTCTTGCTAAAAACCACTCTCTTTTTTTCATTTACTATCTAGCTCGCTCGACCACCGCTGCTCCGTCTCTGCAGGCAGGCAGCAAAAGTGAAAAGAATCAGATCCTTCATGAACACAGCATCACTTAATGCTAGCACCAAGCACAGCAACAATAATGACTACTACAGCTTCAATTTAACATCCATTTCTCTTGTTTGTATTAAGGTTAGGCAGACAAGCCACTAGAGTAACTGTGTTTTTTTAATGGCGCTCACAAAGTTTTAACTGATCAATATAATCCCGCCCCCAAACCCTGATGTCAGTAGTTCTTGGTTCTAGACTGGCAAAGTGTTGATGCTGCTCTGGAACCAGTTTTCCTGGCTGAGAACTGGTTCTTTGTCTTTCTAAACATGAACAACTGGTTCAAGATTAGGCACTGGCTCCAAACAGCCTTGAAACTGTCTCAGTGGGAAAGATATATATACGGTTTTTCTCCAAACTGTTGCCATAAAGTTGGAAGCTCACTCAATTTAAATTTCTAAAGCGCTTTTAACAATGGACATTGTCTCAAAGCAGCTTTATAAAGACATGAAATTAGGACTGTCCCTAACTGTTATCCCTAAAGATCAAGCTGGTAGAGACGGTGGCAAGGAAAAACCCCCTTAGATGATAAGAGGAAGAAACCTTGAGTGGAACCAGATTCAAACGGGAACCCATCCTCATTTGGGTGACACTGGATAGTGCAGTAATAATATCCTCTTCTATAACTGAGTGCTATATAGTAAAAAAAACGGAAATTTTAACCAATAACCTGATAATGAAGCTCATAATGGTGAGACAGTGACAAATGACAAAGAATATCGTAGATTACCAGTTTGCCTTCACTGGAACTAATGGGCCTCTGTGCACAAAGCAAGCTCCATGAAGACATGGTTTGTCAGGACGATGTGGAAGAACTCCTGTTACCTGCACAGAGCCATGCCCTCAACCCCACTGAACATCTTTGGGATAAACTGCATCGCCAACTACATTTACATTTATGGCATTTGGGAGACACCCTTATCCAGAGTGACTTACATTAACTCATTTACACCACTGAGCAACTCAGAGTTAAGGGCCTTGCTCAAGGGCCCAGCAGTGGCAGTGGTGTGTATTTGAACTCAACATCTTAACCACTAAGCTACACTGCCCACTGACTACATGCCAGACCTCCTCGCCCGGCATCAGTGTCCAACCTTACCAATGCTCTTGAGGCTGAATGGGCATGTTCCCATGGCCATGTTCCAAAACCAAGTGTAAAGCCTGTAAAGAGTGGAGGTTGTTAAGGCTGCAAATAGGAGACCAACTTTGGAATGGGATGTTCAACAAGTATATATGGGTAGGATGGTCTGGTGTCCACAAACATTTGGCCCTACAGTGTATATACGTGGATCGGGATGGTGTGTATTATGTCTGAGGTGTAATATAATGTGTGGTGACCTGATAAAACCCATCATATTTTCTACATAAAAAGATTACAGGCTTTCCTGAACTAAATCTCTTTGGCCTATATTTCAATTTGAAGGTAAATCTGTTTAGCCCCAAAAGTAAAAAAGAAGGAAAACTGCAGTAAAAGAAAATCATGGACATTTTTCACAGCTGGTATCAACCTGAATTGATTAAGCTGATGTCTTGGCATTCACTGTCTGAAGAAACTGCACTTACCTAGACAGGACTCTGTTACTGCTGTGTCAGTTAAACTGGCTTTTTTTCCTAAACTTTCAAACAGACAGCCAAGGCAAGGCAAGCAAATAAGATTTACCACATTTCCACAGTGTTTCATTTCTATCTGTTTTCCAGATTTCATCCACAACGACATCCGACAGGTTTTCACAGGTCACCACACGTATTTTACAAGTCATCACAAAAGGTTTTACGAGGTGGGAATATGCTAGGCTTTCCGATATGTTGGGTTGTTTTGTATTTTGGCTTACATGTAAAGAGGACGAGGCAGACACGGATGCTGAGGTCCACAACCAGTGCCCAACTGGGCCTGACCCGCGCCACTGCCGGGGGAATCAGGATTTCGGCTGGCACATAGAACTGCAGTGCGTACGTAATGTAGATCCCAAACGAGTACAACAGCTTCACGGTCTGATACATCCTACAGGAGCATACACAAAAGCAGATTCAGAAAATCAAGATCGGTAAATCACAAAAGCCAAAACATTGGCAACAAATGGGATATATTGTCCTTCTATGACAGATACTAGGGTTTGCACAGACTAGTCGATTAATCCATTCATTAGTCCCTGCTGTGGGGAGATGCCAATTAGTGCAATGGAAAAAAAGTGGATGCTAAAGAAAGATGGTAAAGAAATGCAGGCAGACTGTAAAGATAAGCCATCTGGCATAGGCTGAGCCAGGCAATTTTCAGACGCTACTTAGACTGGAGTTGAAAAATCTCCCAGATGCTGCTTTAGACAGAGCATCTTCCATCCAAGGAGGGCTGCTCATTAAGCTATAAGTATGGCACTTTAAACAGACATGAGCTTCTATGCCGAGCACTCTCATTTCCAGAATCTATAATTTCAGGTGCCATGTGTCCATGTTTAAATAGTGTAATATGACACACAAATGAATTATTATGATTTATTTATTTTTATCATTAACATTGTAGCCTTCAAAAGCATGAAAGACAAAAATGGAATTTGTAGCCTGTGTATTACTGTTAGTTGATCAGCATTTATTGCATTAAAATAGTCTAAAAATAGCTACTGCCTGAAAAAAATACTTTAATTGTGAAAAGGAGGACTTCCTGACTCATGTACCAAACAGCTACTTGACTAGTTACTGGATACTGGTCAACTAGTAAAGTTAGTAGTCATGCTACTCCTAGCACATACTGGCTTACTGTAGAAGAATAATATGTATTCTTCACAAGAGATAAAGGTAGTTATCATTTTGAAAAAGCACAAGAGCTAGAACCACTCTTTCTTTTTATTGATTATAACATACAAGAGTCACAATAATGTTTCCATGTCAGATCATTAAAGGAGTATTAGCTGAGATTTGTCATAAAATTGTCAAGATTATGTTTCTAAGGGCTAAACAGATGAAGCTGAATGTACGCAAACCCCACGGCGGGTCTTCAGCCGATCGAAAGGGTTATGTTATAACCCAATAAACATGTGCAATTCAATTCATACTGATTCATGAGCATGGTCAAGAGTGTCACTGTTGTCTTGTTTTTGTTAATGATGAAGAAAAAAAACCTTCACATTTTGAAATTGTAAAATCAAATCTAGCTGATGAACAGGAATATGCATGCACAAGGAAACACAGAATGATGACTGCTCCTTAATATTATTATTGGGCTTTGAGTGACACCTCTGTTTCCGCTCGTGTGACTTACACACCGTTTACAAGAGGTGTGTCTGCATTCTGAGCCACATGCAGAGGTTTTTTTCAACAGCTATTCTGGTCAGTTCCATTCTCAGTGACCTCTTTAGACCACATGCTGGCACAGCTGGCTAGAAAAAGAGACTGAGAGCAACCTCCTGCCAACACTGAACTTGATTACAGGGAGCAGCATTTGGTGCACTCCTGCAAATTGAATTGATCAAACAGTCAATATCTCTTTGCTCTCAACACCTGAAAATCTCATTAAGACAGTGCTTTGCTTGTCCGTGCCGTAAAGTGTGATACTATGTACAGAGAAGATTAAAATACAAAAGACTTTCTACGTCAGCAGGCAGAAGACGATATACACAACTCAATCTCTTTCATTTTTAGCATGTGAAATAAAACGGAACATCGATGGGACAAATAGCAACAAGTCTCTGAAGGTCTAGCGAGAGAGCAGAAGCAATACAGTTCATTTGAATAAAATGCAGATGTGCACGAATCTCACCAGCAGTCGGGTAGGTTGAGTGTGATGCTTCCCCCTATGTGTCCGCCGAAGCAGATGTAGCCAATGGTGCCGAGGGAGATGTACAGCATGGTGACAATTCCCATTCCCGAGTACAGTACTTTGTTGAAGTTCTGAGGTTTCTGCATTTTGTTCTCTAGGGGCAGGACCTGTTGGTTTAGATGTGAGACCATTAT
>JAOVVG010184085.1:0-10056 GCA_028566375.1 Leptodoras nelsoni | reverse complement strand
ATATATACTGTATATGTAGAGAGAGAGAGAGATGTACAAGCCACATTTCCATAAAAGTTGAGACAATTTCTAAAAACGCAATAGAATCTACAATCCATAATTTGTTCATTCACTTGAAGCTTGATTTAACAGACAGTAATAGACAATAAAAGATTTTCAATGGTTTCAATTATGAACTTAATTCTATTTAAAACACATGTAAAATGTGATGCCTGCAATACACTCAAACTACTCAACATGCTCCTCAACACACTTAACTACAACGTTTACCACTGAGTCACATAATTTACAATTGTTTGAGAAATGAAGATACAAATTGTTGCAGTTTTACAAGTGGAAGTTTTGTCAATTCTTGCTGGTGTACAAGACTTGAGCTGCTCAACAGTTTGTGGTCACTGTTGTCTGATTCTCCTCTACATGATCCATCATACATTTTCAATAAGAGACAGAACTGGACTGCAGGCAGGCCAGTCAAGCTCACACACTCAATATCTGCAAAGCCACATTATCATAACTTGTGGGGAATGAGGCCTGGCATTGTTCTGCTGAAATAGACAAGGAGTTCCTGGGAAAAGACATCACCTCAACAGCAGCATATGTCCAAATATAGAGCAGCATATCTCAAAAATGCCAATGTACCTTCACATATGCAGATCACCCATGCTGTGGCCACTGATATACCCCCATGCCATCACAGATGCTGATTTGTCATTGGTTACAATCTGGGTGGTCTTTTTTTTGGCACATAGAATCCCATTTTTCCCAAAAACAAGCTGAAACATAGACTTGTCTGACCACAGAACATGTTTCTATTGTCTTTTGGTTCTTTCATTGGATTTATTGAAGCAGTGGTGTACTGTGTTAAGTGACAATGATTTTCCAAAATTGGCAGCATTACAGCTTCTCAAACAATACCGTCTGAGGTCTCAATGGTCAATTACATTAAAAAAAAAAAGGTGGTGACACATTTTGTCACTGTGCTTGCACACAGCAAAATTGAACCTCCACATTTAACCTATCCAGTGAAGACACACTAGGGCAGGGGTCTCAAACTGCCACAAAGGGCCGGTGTGGGTGCATGTTTTCACCAAGCAGAAGCCACACCTCATTCCACCTGTGTTTAATCAATGAATCTAATCAGTGGATCTTGACTTTCAGAAGTGTGTGGCTTCTGCTTGCACTAGGGGGCATTGAACACACATGCCTGGAGTGGTGTGCAGCCCTAGCCACAGTGCCTGGGGAGACACTGGGGGTTGGGTGTCTTGCTCAAGGGCACATTAGCCAAGTCCTGTTGACCATGGAAATCAAACCCAGGACCTTCCAATCATGAGGCAGACCCTAACCACAAGACACAATAGGGTTTCTGCTTGAACTGTATATTGTGAAAGACCTAAAGTCTTTGCGATCTTTTGCAAAGAATAAGCCTTTGGTGCATGCTCCTTTTATACTCAATTGCTGTTACCAGTTAAACTGCTAATTGTGCAACCTATCAGTGTTACTTGTATTACTTGTCTTATTTTCCCTCTGTTCCAAATGTCTTTGACTCTGTTGCAGGCATCACATTCTTATTTTTTTCAAATGTAGTATTTATTGAAGTTTTAGAAAGTGTCTCAACTTGTTTGGAAATGGGGTTTGTATATGTATATACATACATGTATATTAAATCAAATAAAAAATATAATATATACGTGATATTTTTATTGACTGAATATTTCACACTGAAGGAGCAAAGAGAAACTCTATCACACATGCTGTGTTGATGGGGTCAGTGATCACAATTATGTTCATTTGCATTGTTGATGGGCTTTGACCTACATGCAAGCCAAAGTTCACTTCCATGCTGAGTTCTGCTGGCGTGTAGCAGATTTTCTGCAGTACATTATATATCTCATCTACACTCCTAGAACTTTGGGGCCCCTGGTTTTACTACAGCCTGGTTTACTACAGCCTGAACTGTGTGTACTATACTGAAACTGTGTGTACTGCACCACTACTATTCTATCTATCTATCTATCTATCTATCTATCTATTGAAAGTGACATCATGCAACTCTAAATGCACTCCACTGACCATTATAGTTCTGAGAACAAAGCTTTGTGTACATGGGAGGGAAACAAAGGTGGGATAAAGGACTAAAAAGATTCTTTCATTATAATTGTATTTCACCTATTTAATAGCTAGAGCTCTATCTTGATTAATGCACCTTTATTAAGCATTCCATTATTTATGCATTTCAAATGAGAACAGTGTCAAGTACATACACATGCATACATGTTCAGCACTATGGTGTGTTTTTACATTTTACATTAAGATCCTCTGCATTAAGTCAATTAATCACCAAGCTAAAATAAAAAGCTTCTAAAAAAATGAAAGCATAAGTGGGTTTTATTGAGCACAAGACCCAGAGCCAAAGAGTCACCGACATGGGGACAGATAGAGAGACGGGAAAGCAAAGATGATGGTGACTGATCTGACTAATTCCTATAAAGAATCAAAGGCATCCGATTGGTGTGCTTTTCTAAATGTTATAGGACCCCTTAGGTGATTGTAAACAGAAAGGTTTGCACATGCAACCTGGTTGCAGAAAGAACCAGCAACCTGAAGATACTTAGCAACCTGAAGATACTTGGTTATCATGTGACTGAAGAGTCTATAAAGAACGTTATTCAGGGATTGGATTAACATTAGCTAAAATACTATGAGTGTTATTTGGCAACACTTTCAATAGTATAACCCTAGAACATCCTTATGGCATGGTGCCCAATTAGTGGCTAAATGATGCTGGTGGTCTAACCTGCAATATTCATTCATTCATTCATTCATTCATTCATTTTCTTAACTGCTTATTCCTTTTCAGGGTCACAGAAGAGCTGGTGCCTAGCCAGCAGCATAGGGCGCAAGGCAGGAACAACCCTAGACAGGGCGCCAATCCATCATCCACACTCATGCACACAGTCACACATTAGAGCCACTTTAGAGACACCAATCAACCTAATGTGCATGTCTTTGGACTGTGGGAGGAAACCGGAGTACCCAGAGTAAACCCACGCGGACATGGGGAGGACATGCAGACTCCACACAGAAAGGACCCAGACTGCCCCACCCACGGATCGAACCCGGGACCTTCTTGCTGGGAGGTGACAGTGCTACCCACCAAGCCACCATATCACCCCTAACCTGCAATATCTGGATGTATATCCATGTCTCATCACAACTCTGAGTGATTATACTATTGAAACTGAAGGCAAGTTCTTGATTCCTTTGACTTACTTGTTTATAGACATGTGAAATCCAAAACCTGAAAGTCAAAGTGCTGCCCAACCAGATGCAAACTCATTCCTAAACTTAACAAAGTGACACTGTATGGCCAAAGGATTATGGAGACCTGACCACAATGCTCATGTGTGCTTTTTGTTTTGTCAGTTTTAGTGCCCCTTTGCTATTATAATAACCTCCATTCTTCTGAGAAGGATTTTAGATTTTGGAATGTGGCTGTGGAGATGTGCCCATTCAGCCACAAGAGCATTTGTGAGATCAGGCATTGATGTTTGGGAAATGAGCATATTGGCTCATATTGGGGTTGAGGTCAGGGCTCTGTCCAGGCCAATTGAGTTATTTTACATCAACTAACAAGATATGTTTTTATAGACCTCACTTTGTGCACAGACACACGCTCGTGCTGTAACATGTTTGGGCCTGTTATTTTCAGTGGAGAGAAATTGTAAGGTTACAGCATACAAAGGCATTCTATACAGTTGTGTGCTTCCAGAGTTGTAGAAACAGTTTGAGGAAAGCCCACCTATGGGATATGTGATAAGGTCGTGAAGTTTTGGCCTTAGTGTAGCAAGATAAGTGTGTCTACTTATGTGTCAATTCCTCAGCAAGAATATCCATTCAGCACTACTGTGTCACAGGGGGTGCTGGAGCCTATCCTAGCATTCACTGGTTGGAAGGCAGGGAAACACTCTGGACAGAGTAGACACAATCACACACACTCACACGGGCAGTTCAGCATCTCCAATTCACTTGACTACGTGTCTTTGGACAGTGGGAGAAAACTGGAGCACCCAGAGGAAACCCATGCAGACACACAGAGAACCTACAAACTACACAGACAGGATGCTGGGGGATCCAACCCAGACCATTTTTGCTGTAAGGTAGGTGACAGCAATATCCACTATGTTACTGTTCCACCCTTAGCATGAATGTGATCTATAGTTACTGTATATATCATTAGATATATTTTAGCTATGCAACATAAATTAGATAAATAAAGCAGAATAAATAAATTAGGGATGTTAGCTAACTGGCGATCTGTTGTAAGTCTGTTACATTTGTAGTTGGTAAGCAAACTTCACTTAATTGATACTCGGTTAAGTAAGTGAAGATCAAATGAGTACTGTAACTCGGAGCTCCTCAGAGCAGCTATGCTTCCAAACTGCCTGTACTATAACCATTTTCTGTTAGCATAAAAATTGCTTTATAGTTTGCTGTGTTTATAAAGATTGTTTCTGACATCCAGTTTTTAGAAAACAAAATCCTGGCTTTCTCTTAATTAACATTAATTAATTAACATATTAATTATAATTATAATGATTACAGTTTTCTGCTTTGTTTTTGGAACCAGGGATATAACTTACATCAGAGTGACATATCACTCACGTGTCCATTAGAAGAGACAAAGAAAGCAAGACTGAGACTGATGAGACAGACAGGTCAGAGAGTGAGCAGTATTAAGGTGTGTTTGTGAAGAGGTCTGTTGTTATGGTAATCAAATGAGGTTCTGGGTGAAAAATTAGAGACAGACTGGCCACTGTTTGCCATGGCCTCTCATTTTCATTCTGGAGACATGCAGTATTGCTCACACAGACACACACACACTGCACATCACCTCAGGCTTGTCCTGTCCACTGTACAACCATAAATAAGCATCAATATGTGTAACAGGAATCCTGCACTGTGGCCAATGGAGCAGCTGGATCTGGGTGTGGACACACAACAAGCGCTCTGTGTTCCCTACTGCATGATTGTGGTTTAGGACGGCCGTTCCTTATGTACACACCCTCTCTCACTTAGTCTGTTTTATTCTCTATTCTCTCTTTCAGTTGATATGTAATGCCTCCTTCAGTATCTATAAAATGTTCCCATAGAGGACAGTTATGTGCGAAATGAAAGATCTTTTATTGCTTTTATCATCTGTGTCTTGCTTTTAACTATTTATTATAGTGTGGCTGCTCAAATTCAACTTGAATTCCTCGTGTTGTCATAGAAATAATAAAATAATACATTCCCAAGACACTGACCTCAGTGGGTTACTAGGATCAGAAAGGCGCGGTTAATTCTAGATCATTAATATAGGTAGTCTGAGGGCCAGACAAGGACATACTTTGTCCTTGCAGTGCCATATTTTTTTTATATGTTGTCAGCTGTGTTTCACTGTTTTCACTTCTGAAATGTTACACCAAAGCCTTGGAGAATGCTATTTCATTCTACTGTACACTGTATACAGCTGGTTTGACAGCAATCTCTCTAATCTAGTTGTGTGAAATGCAATTTGTTGCAGCTGCAAAATGCATTCCCACTGCACCTGAAAATTATTCTTCAATTTACTAATGTTGCAACATTACACAGAAACTGCACATGGAAACAACTATTAAATGTGTGCTGCTCTAACAGAGAACTGCAAGTGACTGCAAGAACTGCAAGTGACAAATACATGAAATACTTATTAAATAAATGACGCTTGTGTCAGAGCATGGTATGGTGATGAGTGGTAGAGTGATGAAAAGATTTCAAAAAGCCTGCTATGTACAATGCATACATATAAAGCATTAGCTGCACTTTGAGTGTTGCCATGTTTATAAGTTGCACATTTATACAGCAATTGCGTAACATCCAATGTCTTTCAGACAAAACATGGCCTATTTATGTCTGGAAATGAGCACAAACAGATTGCTACATCTACCCCTGAGTATGAGCTGTACATACTGATTGAAACTGTTTTGTGTCCTACATCTTCCATCTTGGTCCCTCTGCTGTCACTGATTTTGATCCACTGAGCAAGTCAGAGAAAACTATAGAAAGGAAAACCCCCTGAGACAACATAAGGGAAAAAACCTTAAGAGGAACCAGACTCACAAGGGAGCTCATTCTCTTCTGGATGATAACAGAGAGTTCAATTATCTTTGAATCATTACTCCTCCTCAACTAGTCATAAACCACAACTGGGTTAGGGTTAGGTGCCTTTTTTTGAGGTACTCTGAGGAGACAGTATCTTAATTACTTAATTTACTTGGTATGCTGCTTCTTACAATACAATTATTAACTATTTGTCTGTGAGCTGTAACAAGGTTATGAGCAGCCGCATTGGCCCATGAGTATACAGAATATAATATATTCCAGTGTCCTTGTCTGCCTATTGGTTATGCTTCATGTATCTAGTTGTGAATGAGTGTACTGTAGGTCCACAAGGTATTCCCTTCTTGTATTCAGTAATCCCAGAACAGGCTCCCCCACCCTGAAGAGGATAGTTACTGAAGATAAATCCATGATTTTTTTAATGATTTGTTTAATTATTCCTGCTGCAACTTACAAATGCAGATAATGTATTTTTAACTCTGCTTAAAGCTTCACACATTCTATGCCTGTCAGTAGGAAACACTATGCTAGGTCAAGTTCATTGTCTAAAAAAATTGCTATGTCAAGTGTTACTGAGCTCAGGCTACTGTCTTACTGTTTCTGTGCACATTGTTACCTTCCTCCAGGTTCTCTTCTTCTAAATTTAGAAGAAAAAAAATACTGGATTATGTGAGCTCTAACTTGCCAGTAGGCTCTGGCCCGGATAATGTAATTGCAGAAGATGAATGCATGAATCACAGCACTGTATGAAGTGCTATTTCATAGGTTGATAGCCAACTAATGTGGATGAAACACATTGTTAAACTGAGAAATCTGCAGTGAATATAAAATCAGAAATTAACCTAATGATCACTGTTGGGAACCTTTTTATGTCTTGTTCATGACAGTTGGTCTTAATATATTGCAATATTTACAACATATAAGACTATCTGTAGATTCTTAGCTGCATCTTTGTCCTCTTCTACTTTTTATATTATCATATTAGTTTAAAATCTGCTTTTTAGTTTAGCCTTGCTTTTATGATATGAATGATTTTTTTCTACTTTTTGATTTGTTTGTTTGTTTAAAGGCCTGAATTTGAGAGGGGTTAACCTAGCCATAAGTGAAAAATTCCTGCCTCAAAAGCTATTTGCGAGAAATGTCTGATTACCTCATAGAAATGTACTGCATGGAGATTATTATAATAATCAAAATAGGCTATGGAGAAATGTGAGTTAAGATGCATAGCACTATGAAGATGATTGCTTTTCCCTGGGTAAATATTTACTTCCCTACATGACTTCTTACTTAATTTGCCAAATCTGAATACAGCCATATGTTTGCACCCTGCATTGGGTGTAACAATGTAGCTACACACCTTAGATAGTACCTTACGTGCATAATGAAACAACATTTTGGATTCACCCACATAACCATTTGTGACTCCTTGTATTTCAGTAGTATTTTTTTTTGCCTGATGGGTTTTGCACTACAAATTCTCTGTATTTTCAATAAAGTGTAAAGTACTTTCATAGCCGACTGTGTTTGGGTGGCAGTGCATTCACTAGATAGAAGTTCATTTTTTTTGTATTTTAACTAAAGATTAAAGTAGTGGCAAGTTTGCAGCATCTTAAAGTTGATAGTTCATCCTGTGAGAAACACATGCAGAACAACACAATTAAACATTTTATATTTTTTTATGAGATATTTATTTCATATAATATTATCATAATAATAATAATAATTAATATTTTTTGTTTTGTTGTGCATTTCAAGTTGTCTTTTACTAATCACTAGTCGCTACACCCTAAACCTGTTTAAACTTTTATTAATTCTACTTTAATGGAAACCAGCACAACACAAACAGGCAATGAGTAGTGTCTGTGATGATCCCTTCTGTGCTGCTCAGTAACAAGGAGCATTTTGATATCATATGACAGTTTCATGAATCAGAGATGTAACAGTCTGTATTTCTAGTATAACTATTGACAATCACTATTTTTTAACAACAAAGGGCTGCAAAGGGTGGGCTGACATCATATTAAACCCTATGGATTAAGAATGGGATGTCAGTCAAGTTCATACGTGTGTGAAGGCAGGCGAGCAAATACTTTTGGCAATATAGTATACATCGAAACAATATTGTTTTATAACTAGATCTGTTTACATTTTACCATGACATATAATATTGTGATACCTGGATCATTTTTAGTGTGTGATACTATAGTATATACCTCCCTGCTCACTATGAGTTTGAATTCATTGCTAGCATCATTAGCACTGCTTGCTTGAGGGATTCCTTAAAAACAGCTGTGCTATATGCTGGCTTTTTTACATTATTGTACTGTTTTAATCCACAGAGGCCCCTGTGATATGGAATTAGAGTCTGAGTGACTCATCTGGGCGACAACATATGAAAACCAAGTGCAAGTCCATCCATGGAAATTATGATCTTATTTGTGGGGCAGCAAAAAGTCAAAAGTAAAAATCCCTTTTAATAAAGGATGCAAGGTCAGTTGAGCTGCCAGAAAGAGCTGAGTTTGTCCCAGAGAGAGTGAAAAACAACAAAGGTAGAGATGACTTCTATATTGTCAATTCCACATATATTTCTCTCAGGAAAAGAGACAGCATCTGTTTTGCAATGCCTGAAAATGTCGTCTCTGCCACCTCTAATGCTTTTTCTGTTGCACTACTTTTGACATTATTCCACTGTGCAGCCAAGTAGTGATAAGGTAATACAGCCTAGTCTGCCTGGATTGTTCTCACCCACATGCGCATGCATGCATGCACACAAGCAAACACACAGGAGAACACATTTTGTGTGTGTGGGTGTGTTGATGACAGACCTTTCGGGAGTCATGAGAAAATAACTGACAATGGAGCTTTTTTACCTCTCACTCACACACACACACAAACACATTGCACTGGTGCTTTTTAACAACTTAATCCACGTCTCTCTGGTGTGTTATTGTCCTTCCTTTTCAGTCTGACTCATAAATCTAGTATACCTACTGTAGTTCTGCAATTCTTTCTCCAGTTTTGCTCCTCTCTCTCTCTCTCTCTCTCACTCATTCACTGTGGCATAGTGTACACCACACTATGATCATAATATCATATTTTACTCCAAACTATTTCATATACCTCTGGAATGTGCTTTTGGAGCCCTGCTGCTTAGCTTTTCAACATGCCTACAGTGGTTATCCATCCCCTTCCCTCCTTTACAGACTCTCAACATTCATCCACACCAGACATTTCTTGAAAAGGGATTGGTCACTCCTGGCAACTTGGGATTCAGAGTCAATAAAATTCCTTAGCTCAAGACAGGAATTTAATCTCATGCATTCCTTTGGTCTCTCTCTCTCTCTCTCTCTCTCTCTCTCTCTCTTTGTGTTTATCCCTCTGGAGACCTAAATACTGGGCTAGAACAGCATTGAAAAGCATGTTGAAAGCATTGAAAACATTAATAAATAAAGACAAGCTTTGTCCTTTGATTGCAATGTAATTCTCTTATAAAATAAAAAAGTACACATGACTCTTCCCTACAGCACATCCATGCATGTGTCATGCTGCGATAGAATGTCTATAAATAAATTCTGCTACACCTACGCATTATAGAATCAGTTATAGAATGTCTTTTAAATAAGTTTGACCCCCCCTCTGCACCCCAAAGCCCCCAAAAGTCAGTGAAAGAAGCACAATTTAACTCCCTCTCCTTCTCTGTGCTCTTGCTAATTTCTCACTCTCTGTAAGATGTATTTTACAATGCATTTATCCTAAGATGTTTTTCTGATACTTTGTTCTTCTTTTGCATTATTTGAGCGTTGCTACATAAACACATATTTTTTGCCACATAGTCAGCTTGCTCCATATAACTCAGACGAAAATATTTTATAGATACCATTTATCCTGCAATCTGGTAGCATGTACTTATCTTCTTGT
>JAOVVG010183945.1:0-10079 GCA_028566375.1 Leptodoras nelsoni | reverse complement strand
ATTCCACTTTTCACCATGCGTCTCACACCATGCCGGTTCAAGAAAGTTACACAAACAAGAGGGCGTGCACGAGATAATGAGGCAGCACAACCAAGTTTGATACTGCTCCATGATTGGCTATTAGCGTGTCACTCCATGCGTTGCTAGGCACCAGAGGACCGACCAACCAATCTTGCTTCACAAGCGGGTGCATTTAACACTAGAAGCGCCGATCGCCAATCTTTGCTCTGGTTTATTCCAATGAAAAAAATATATATCGGACGTTCTATCGAGCGCATTTTCTATTGATATTGATTACGTGTCTATTGCGATACATATCGTTATCGTTTTATCACCCAGCCCTAGTTCAGGCACTTCACATGTTAAAGATTCCAGAGATCTGAAAGCAGGCACAGATACAGGGAGGACTTTTCAATTCTCGCGGTGAAGTATCGCGAGGCCTCCTCCATGACCTTTGTCACGGGGTTGACAAATGTAAACCCAGGAGGAGTAGAGTCATTGAGTTGTGAAAAGTCATTAGGTTGTTGGCAGGTTTCAGTTAGACAGAAAAAGTCAAACTTATGCTCAGCGAGGAGATCTTGAATGAGATGTCCCTTGTTCGTGAGTGAGCAGATGTTGAGAAGACCGAAGTTGGCAGTAGTGTAGTCTTGTGTGGCCGTAGCATTAGCTGATCTGGCTAGCCAACGCGCTATAATTAACATGCTGGCCGGTATTCCTGAGAGGGCGACGGGTGGTGGACCAGAAGGATGGAATTTCTGTAGAGTTGTCCACACAAAAAATCCACTGAGACCGGAAAAGCAATGTCTGGGTGAAAATGCAGCACCGCTGGCAGAGGCTCGCACTGGAAACAATGTAGCCGGAGAAGTTCAGCAGTGGTATACTGGAGACCTGTCGCAGGTTCACAAAAGAGCGACAGGATAATCCAAATAATTGCAGACCAGATAGACAACTGGCTTACCCACATTGTAGAGCATCAATTAGATGGCGTGCTAAGTCAGAAATGTACAGAAGAGAAGAGACAAAAAAGAGTCACAACACCAAAAACACTGGAGAGCAGCGGCAGCCAGAAGCGCACAGCATTCACTCAACCGGAAACCCAGTGACATATACTGACAACATAACAGGGGCTTAGCTGTGAGTTGCTGGTGGGGGGCTGAAAGGCCTTTGTTGCCACCCACACACGATCCCCTGGTTGATTCTCGGACGTGGGCCCACGTCTCCTGTCTGCCACCTTCTTCATCTGGGAGACAGCCTTGGAAAGTCGTTGGTGGACCTGGGCCCAAATTCTTTTACTCTTCTGGAACCAGGCATCAACAGCAGGGCTCTCCATGGGTGAGGCGTTCCAGGGGATCAGTGGAGGTTGTTGGCCCAAGAAGAGCTCAAGTGGTGTGAGGCTAGTTGAAGTATGCTTAATTGAGTTCTGTGCATACTCTGCCCAAGGGAGATACCGGGCCCATTCCTGAGGATGGAGCTGACAATATAAACTGAGAAATATGGTTAATTCTTGGTTCACGCATTCTGCTTGACCATTACCTTGAGGATGAAATCCTGATGTCAAACTGACTGTGATGCCCAGCTCCTCCATAAATGAAGCCCAGACTCTGGAGATAAAATGGGGACCTCTATCGCTTACCACATCCTCTGGAAGGCCATAACTATGGAACACATTCTGGAATAGAGCCTCTGTGTTTTCCATGGCTGTAGGCAGACCTGCAAGTGGGAAAAACCTCACACCTTTAGAGAAATGGTCGACTATGACTAAGACTGTTGTGAAACCTTGCGATTGCCATAAGTCTGTAACAAATTCTATTGCAATATGTGACCAGGGTCTTCTTTTGACATGGTGGGCCACCAGTACTTGGGGCATATTAGCTCCAACGTCTGCCTGGTTCCTGGGTGACTCGCCCCGGGTGAGACATGAGCCCATGACACGAGGGAGCTGCGAAGAGACAAAGGTGACAGAGAGTTTACCTGGTGGGGGCGAGCGCTCCACCAAGTGGGCTGGAGAACTCGAATCTTTTGATCCAGCTTCTACACAATATTGTGCACAAACTTCTCCTCGGGAATGACGGGCTTGGGCTCTATGGTAGCAGAGTCAGGTTCAAATTGCCTAAAAGTTTAAGGTTCAAAGTTCTTGTGGTAGGTGACGATAGAGACTGGGTTTTTTTGTTTTCTTGAATAGGAGGCTATTGGATGGATCTTGGCTGGATTGCCATGTCTTTGCAAAAGAACGGCTCCTACTCTTTTACTTGAGGCATCTACCTCAACAATGAAGGGCTGGTCTGGGTCTGGTTATCTTAGAACAGGTGCGGAGTTGAATGCCCTCTTCAGCCTTTGAAAGGCCTGGTCCGCTTCAGGGTTTCACCTGAGAATCTTAGAGGCTCCTTTGACCAGGTCAGTGAGGGGCTTAACTATGGCACTAAAATTGCAAATAAAACATCTACAGAAATGAGCAAACTGTAATAATCTTTGTAACTCCCTTACCGATGCAGGAATCATCCACTGTGTTATGGCCTCCACCTTCTTGCAGTTCATGGCAACCCCCTGGTCCGATATTGTAGCCCAGGAACTCCACTCGGGGTTGATGGAACTGGCATTTCTCCGTTTTCACATAGAGGCGGAAGGCTGGAGCAAGAGGACCAATTAAGCTTTATTTTTTATTTCAGTGTTCACTGTGTTTATATAAATGTCAACAAAATAATAAGTAAAAAAAAGGGGGGGTTGAGAGAACAAAAACATAGTAGTGAAAAGAGAGAAAAATAAATAGAGAAGAAAGAAGAAAGCAGACAGACAGAGAAATAAAATTACTAAGGAAATAAAAAATAAAAAAAAAAGCCTTTCTGCCCAGTCTGTGTGTGTATGTATGTGCGTTTAGGGGAACATTCAGGTAGATGTGCTAAATGTATGGGATAGTTACCAGTATAGTGGATGTGTTAGTGGGGTATAGATGAGTGTGTGTGAAAACTGATGCTGTCACTGATGTAAAAGTTTGTTTAGTGCTGACCAGGTTTTCATGTATTCTTGAGTTTTGTTTTTGGTAGATGCTGATATTTTTTCCATTTCTATGTGCTCTATGAGTGAATTTTCCCATTGATTGATGGTGATGTTTTCCCTTGATTTCCAATTTGTGAGGATGGTTTTTTGCCGATGGTTATCATCGTGAAAAGTGCTCTGTATTTGTCCTGATGTAGGTCTGTGTTTGAAGTGTCTCCCAGCAGTCAGAGTGAAGGGGATGGGGGTGGGCTGTTTCAGAAGTGGATTTAGGTGGTTTGCGACCATTTTCCAGAAGTGTTTGATGGGTGGACAGTACCATAAGGTGTATATGTAGTCTGGGATATTTAATGAACGGTGTGTACACATTTCAGAGTCTACTAATCCCATTTTATATTTCCCATTTTGTCTGGTGTACTCTGTGAATTACCTTATATTGTATAAGGTGGAAGTTAGTATTGTTAGTCATATTAAATGTGTTTTTGAGAATGTTGGTCCAGAAATTGGCAGTGGGAGTAATTGAGAGCTCTTCTTCCCATTTCTTTGTTGGTATAGAGACTGTTTGGTCTAATTGAAATAAGAACCTGTAGATTTTAGACAGGGTTATGTCTGATGAGGTGATATTGTGAAATTCTGAAATTGGTGGAGTTAATTCTAGCCTTGCTTTATCCATAACTTAGGGGGTTTATAATAATAATAATAATAATAATCAATTAAATAAAACAATAAAACAGTAATAAAAACACACCCAAAAGAAAAATATAAAAGACAAAGGCAGAAAAGACAAAATGATGTAGCTAGGAGTTAGGGAATGCAATTTTAAAGAGATAGGTTTTTAAATGACTCTTAAAAGAAGAAAGTGATGAGCATGTGCGGGGGTCCATGGGGATAGAATTCCATAACTTTGGGCCTATAAAACTAAAAGCTTTCTCACCACACTTTGAAGCCTAACAGAAGGTACAGACAACAGATGAGCATCAGCAGACCGGAGTGAACATGAGGGGCAATGTCTGGACAGCAGAGAAGAAAGGTAAGCAGGAGCCAAACCATGTAAAGAGCGAAAAAGGAGAAGAATTTTGTATTGGATGCGGTACTGTACAGGAAGCCAGTGCAGGTCTTTTAGCTTTCTACTAATATTCTCACAGGATTTGGTGTGAGTCAGAACTCTTGCTGTGGAATTCTGCACGTACTGAAGTTTCTTTAGACTGCTACAGTAGTTACAGAGTTACAGTAGTCTAATCTGCAGGTGATGAAAGCATGTATGAGTGTTTCAGCTACTGAGTCCGGGAGAGATGGATGCAATCTGGCAATGTTTTTGAGATAGAAAAATGAGGTTTTAGTGATGTTGTTAATATGGGCTTCCCTCAAAAGTGTGGAATCTAAAATAACACCAAGATTGTGGACCTTGGCCACAGAGGATGTTATGAAACCAGGGAGAGACAGAGTAGGCTGACCAAGTTAAGGATAAGGATGGCTTCAGATTTACTATTATTTAGTTTGAGGAAGTTCTTGGCCATCCAGTTTTTAACATCATCCAGACAACCAATCAAGGTATCAGGAGGTAGTGGGTCAGAGGGCTTAGTGCAGACGTAAATCTGAGTATCATCTGCATAACAATGATACTGAAGACCATGCTGTTGGATGATCTCACCAAGTGGAAGCATGTAGATGATGGAAAAAAAGGGGGCCAAGAACAGAACCCTGTGGTACACCAGAAGATACAGTGAAGCTGTCATCAGACCCAGGAAGACAAATTGTTGGTGATCAGAAAGATATGACCGAAACCACGCTAACACTAAATCCGAGATTCCTGTCCATGTGTTTAGTCTGTGCAACAACATGTCATGACAGACTGTATCAAACGCTGCAGTAAGATCTTAAAGGACCAGTAAACAAACTTGTCCAGAATCAGCAGCCAGCAAAAGGTCATTCATGACCCTTACCAGGGCAGTTTCACTGCTATGATTTGCTATAAATCCAGACTGAAATTGATCAAAGAGGTTGTTAGTGGACAAGTGTTCTTTAAGTTGGGCAGAAACTGTGCATTCGAGTAGCTTGCTGAGGAAAGGGAGGTTGGATATGGAACAGTAGTTGTTAAAATAATCAGAAACAAGTCCAGGCTTCTTGAGGACAGGGGTAATGGCAGCTATTTTTAAAGAAGAAGGGACAGTGGCAGAGCTTAGAGAAGCATTGATAATCATAGTGAAAAGAGGACAGAGCGAAGACTGACAGGCTTTTACCAGTGGGGTGGGCAGAGGAAATGATTTAGAACCCTTAATAAGCTTGGCAACTGTGCAAACATCAACCGGGTGAAAAGCAGACATGTAACAGTTTACTGGAGGACAAGACTCAGAGAGATCCAAGGGGCAATTAGGAGGCTCAAACTCAGCATGGATGTTTTTAATCTTCTCATCAAAAAATGATAAGAACTTACGACAGAGGGCCAATGACAGGGTTAAAGGGAAACTATTGGCAGGCTGGAGCAGTTTATTAATTGCAGGAAAAAAGTGTCCTTGGATTTCCCTGACAGTTACTGAGATTAACAAAATTGAAATCAGCCTTCGCTTTTTCCAGTGCAGTTTTGTACTTAAGGATATGATCCCTGTGAACAACTGAGTGAACTGGCAATTTCGTTTTCCTACTAAGGCGTTCCAGTTGTCGACCTCTTGCTTTCATTTGCCTCAACTCAGGGGTATACCAGGGGGCCGAATGATGAGAAGTAACAATCCGTGTTCAGAGAGGTGCATGGAGGTCAAGTGCATTTGAAACAGTGCAATTATAATGTTTAACCAAGGTTTTGGGAGATGTAGAAGATTGTGGAACAAGGATCTGGTCTAGGGTATTCTTAAAGAGAGAGGGATTGACATGCCTAAAATTCCTAAAAGAAATGCTACGAGGAGTGAAAAGTCTCTTAGATTAAGGAGAGAGCACCAGTTCAAACAGTACTGCACTGTGATCAGAAATCTGAAAATTAATGTGCAGATTAATAGGAGAGACACAAGGAGTAGTGCACTATGAGTAGCAGTGGTAACGTTGAGTGAGGTCAAAGCATTGTAGCAGGTTAAGAAAATCAGTGGAAAGAGCACACTTGGAGTTAATATGAATATTAAAATCACCTAAAACAATAACAGAATGAAAAAAAAACAGAGAAGTAAGCATCTCTGATAGTTTGGACAGGAAAGTAGAAACATAATTATATTTAGGTGGGCGGTAAACCAATAACATTAATAAGGGCTTTGACCCAGTAATTTTCAGAGCAAGACATTCGAAGGATGTTGTAGAATGAACAGACACTGTATGGACCTGTAGGCAGAACGATACAGAACAGCTAGTCCACCTCCACGACTTGTGGTGCAAGGCTTTTCAATGTACTGATACTCAGGTGGTGTGGCTTCATTCAGTGTGAAATATTCACTTGGTTGCTGCCAAGTCAAGACTGGTCCATAATGATGTTGGCTATTAGAGTTGCTTTATTACTGAGCGAGTGTACATTGAATAACGCCAGTTTAATGTTTCTGCAAGAGGCAGGGTCCTGCAGGGCGGACCAGTCAGAAATCCTGGGGACTTTGACTAGGACTGAGTGGTCCACTGAGCGCTGTGTTTTAGACCCTCGGCGGATTGAGGTCCAGATGCGGGGGAATAGATCCAGCTTCAGAAGGGTGATGATGCGTCTTTGGTGTAGTGGAGCGAGAGCCACGATGAATATAACGCGGACAACAAGCTATTCCCAGTTTTAAACATGTGTGTAACACAGCAGGGGGAAGTCTACAGATCCTGGGATTAAGCCACAGAAGTTCGTGGGCAGTATAAGAGAATACCATGACAGATAGGTGAAGCGCGTTGGAGTCACAGATGAGCTGACGAGGTTCAGTAATCAACACCAAGAAGCACACAGCAGCTACAGCGGCCAAAAGCTGGCTAATAGAGCTCATCCCGACATACTACTGAAACACAGCCAAGTTAATTATACCACGTTAGCCTACAAGTTACAGCCACAAGCATTTGGCGTGATAGAGCAGTTCTATCTACTCATCAGGACGTAAACAGAAACTTACCTCCACAACATGCGAGAGAGTGGAGACTTACTCGAATGAAGCAGGGTTAGTGTTGGGCGGGATGTGAAAAGGGAAAGCTCATGTTAAGCAGGTATCAGTGTACATACAGGGACAGTAGCACAGCAATAGCAAGCAGACAGCAGCGGTGGATGCAGAGGAGAAATCACTGTAGCAGGTCCGATAATCCAGCAGAGAAGTTTCAGCAGTTTGGAATCCACAGTGCTCCATAGTGCGTGACAGAGATAAAGAGGAGCGGAATAGAAGTGAGCTCAAACAACCGGGCAGACAGATAAGCAAAATAAAAAAGATTTTAAAAAACAACAAACATCAGAATTAAAACAGTAAAAAAAAAAAAAACTCAAAGAAAGCCCGACGCAAAGCGCCAACCAAACATGCACAGCGTACTTGCAAACCGGATCCAAGTTGTAGATATTCCAAGAACTGGTTGTTCCCAATGCCATATTTTTTAGGTTTTAGGTGTGACATTGTGGCTAGGATATTGTCCAGTAGAATGTGATGTAGGTGTGTAATACCTTTTTCTTTCCGTTTGTGTAATTTTGATATTTTGTTGATAGCGGGAAGGTCAGGATTGTGCCAGATGGGAGATTATTTGGTGGGTGAGTGTGGTGTTTTTGCTCTTGTGCAGTTTCCACCAAGCTGTCAGAGTTGCAGCTATCATTGGGTTTTTTAAAACAGGGGTGAGGTTTGAGTGTTGTGCTAATAAATGGCAAGTCTGAAATTTGTATTTCATTACTTAATGGTTGTTCCACCTTTTTTCATATTTCATCTGTTCGATTTGGTGTTATCCATTTAATTATATAGTGTAATTGGTTAGCAGAAAGGTATTGTTGAAAATTAGGTGCTTCAAGTCCTCCATGAGATCTCTGTTTTTGCAATATAGTTAGATTGATTATAGCTGGTTTATTTTTCCAGTGAAAGTTTGAGATGATTGAATCTAAGGTTCTAAACCAGTTGGGATCATTGAGAAGAAGTAGTTTTAGGTAATACTGTCATTTTGATAGTAGATATTCTACCAGAAAGGGATAGTGGGAGGTTCATCCAGCACTGGAGATCATTGTTTACAGTTGTGAGTAATGGATCAAAATTAAGTGCGTGGAGCTCGGACAGCTGGGTGGAAACTTTAATGCCCAGGTATGTGATATGTTGGGAGCACATAGGGAAGGGGAGGGACTTAGTTACTGTATTTGATAAATTCGTGTTAAATGGTAGGATGTTGGATTTGGTCCAGTTAATGTTGGTCCCAAAAGGTCCCAAAAGTGCTTATAAAACTCGATGGGAAAACCATCTAGACCAGGTGTTTGTTATTGGACATCTGATGTAGGGCATTATGGAGTTCTTCTGATGTTATCGGTTTTTCTAATATGCTTTTTTGTTCTTCAGTTCGTTTTGGTAGGTTTATGTTATTGAGAAAAGTGTGGATATCTGCCAGGTCTTGTTCCATTTCTGGAGTATAGAGTTTTATAAAATTTTCTAAAAATTTGATTTATTTCTTCTGGTCTTTGCCTAATCGTTCCGATCTCATCTTTGATTACTGGGATTGTTGATTTTTCTTTTATGTTTTACTTGGTTAGCTAAGAATTTTCCAGACTTGTTATTGTATTTGAAATGTTCATAACTTAGTTGCTGTATTAGAAAATGAGCCTTTTTATTTATGAGCTCATTATATTGTGATTTGCATTTTCTAAGAACATTCTTAGTTTTTTCTGTTGGGTTTTTTATTAATACATTTGATAATTCCCTGATTTTTTGTTGTAGTCTCGTTTTCTGTATCATTCTTTTTCTTATGGGAGGAGTAGGAGAGTAAAGTTGGGAGGGTTTCTGGGGAGTCATTTATTTCTATGTTGGTGGATGCCCACTCTTTCCTGACATAACTATCAAATTCTGGGTCTGTTAGTAAAGATATATTGAAGTGCCATTTGAAGGTTTTATATGTTGGATTTATATTCCATATAGGTGATAGTGGAGCATGGTCACTGATTACTATAGGGTGATATGTCTGAGATGTTAGATATGATAGAATTACTGGTTAGAAAGAAGTCAATACGGGAATGAGAGTGGCTGAGCCCTAAATCTGTCATGGACTGTTTGATGATGTCTGAAGATTGCCAATGACATGTGTTGTGTGTACTGGTTAGTCTGTCTAAATATGGGTTGATGACTATATTAAAGTCACCTCCAATTATGATTGAGGTATCTGATATATTTATCAGCTGGGTGAAGAACTTCCGAAAAAAGATGTGTCATCAGTATTTGGGCCATAGATACTAGCAGTTGTAACGGGGGTATTGTTAATGTTGATAGTAATGATGATGTACCTTCCTTCTGAGTCTGATATTGTGGTGTTATGTGTGAATGGGATTTTTTTTATTTATTAGAATAGATACTCCACTTTGTTTGGAGTTGTAGTATGCTGACAATACATGATTATAATGTGGTGATTTTAGTTTGTGATGATTTGTTTCTGAGAGATGGGTTTCTTGTAGTAAACAGATATCTGCCTATAGTGAAGTGAGATGGTGTAATACCTTAGTCTGTTTAGTCTGTGTGCCAATACCATGAATATTCCAGGTTACAAACTTAAGTGAGGACATGTTGTGCAATAGCTATTAATAGTGTTTATCAATGATATAATTGTAGATATGTTTGTAATTGTTTCCTCTTGTGTGTAGGGTGGTGTGCTGTGTATATGGACAGAGATATATTTGCACGCAAGTTGAGGAGTGTGAATGAGCCTCTTTTATGCTCCTCAGCGTGGTTTAAAGAGCAATCAATCATGGCTGCCAGCAGGCGTGTCTGTTTTTCAAGCGAATCTGGCGCCCTCTGGCGGCCACGTACGTAACAGCGTTTCTCTTAATAAAATAGTAATAAATGGCAACAACATTTTCAATGGCCCTACGATGCCAACCTGCATGTACAACGCAAATCAAATTGTGTGTTAAAACCAGGATTAAAAAACTACTACTAGAACTGTCCCATGATTAAAAAATCTATTTTAAAATATGAACAGCAGTG
>JAOVVG010183794.1:0-10101 GCA_028566375.1 Leptodoras nelsoni | reverse complement strand
TGTAAATAGTCATGAAAATAAAGAAAACGCATTGAATGAGAAGGTGTGTCCAAACTTTTGGCCTGTACTGTAGATGATGTGCTGTATAGCTGGTCTTAGAGATCAATTCATCTTTATTTATCCACTGTCTCTCTCTCTCTCTCTCTTTCTCTCTCTCTCTCTCTCTCTCTATTTGCTTTCACACTTCACTCTGTGGAGCTTTTCATATCAATTATTTATTAAAAGCAATGACCCATAGACTCATAGCCTTTTATTACAGCAAAGTGTAAATGTGTGATGGTTCAACATTTAAGCGGTTTGAGAAATCCGTGCAAGCAAAATACAACTGAAGCTCTACATCACACAAACACAATAACCTTTAAGGTAGGTATACAGGATATATGAGGAGTACTTAAGTGTACACCAATTATTACATTGTTATTACATGTTATTATAGTGTTATTATATAATTCTAAATGCATGAGTACTAGATGTACTGGCGTTTAGGACTTTGGATGATGTAAACAATGCTGTTGCAGTAGTCAATTCTGAATGGAGAAAAGGGGAGTGCTGGACAGAGACATGCTATGTTTTTAAATAGGCATAACAAACACAGCTCTGGCGATTTGATTGACACGGTGTTTGAAATAGACCTTGCTGTCAAAGATGACTCAGAGGTTGTGGAGGTGTGGGGAGAGAGACAGAGTGGAGTTATTTGATGGTGAAACAGAAGTTGTGAGTTGTTTGAGACCGATGATGAGGATGGTATGTGATTTATTATAAATGACTTGCATTCAGGGCTTAATATCAGTGATGCAGTTCATCAGAGTGGAGTGGGTTGCCGTGGTGATGGATTCAGTGGAGATGTAAAGCTGAACATCATCAGCATAGCAGTGGAAGTGGACACAATGACGGCGTATGATGGGGAGCATGTAAAGAATGAATAGAAGGGGACAAAGCATTGAACTCTGGGGTAGTCCTTGAGACAGAGTCAATAGAGGAGGTGCAGTTGTTGATGTTGACTGTAATAACTGTTGTCTATTTGTGAGATATGACCTTAGTCACCAGAGAATACTACCTGCGATGTTAAAGGATTTAATTCAAGGCAGGAGAGATGAATGGTGCACTCGATGGTGTTAAAATCTGCACTGAGGTCATGGAGGATGAGAAAACTGTGGTGACCAGAATCTGAGGAGACGTGTAGGTCGTTGGTGACTTTCAGAAAGGCTGATTCTGTGCTGTACAGTGAGCAGAAACCGGATTGAAATAATTCATTGGAGATAACGTGGGCTTTACGCTTTACGTGTACCACTCATCCAATGTATTTGACAGAAAGGGGAGATTAGAGATGGGCTGAAAATTGCTCATGATGTCAAGGGTTCTTTAAGGATGTGGTGACAGACATTAATTTGAGTGTTTGGGGTACTGAACCAGAGCTGAAGGAGGAGTAAATCATTTCTGTAATGAGTGGAGAAACAAACATTGCCAAGAATAGATGGGATGGGATTGAAAATCTTTCCCAAAATAAAGCTCTATAGCTTCATTGAAGGAACAAATTAAAATTGAAATAGGGCTGAATTTGGGGTGAGGTGGGCGGCGGGTTGGATGTTGGGAGCTGGATCAGGTAGGGAGCTGGGGAGGATGTCAGATTGCAATATTTGGTGCAGTATTTGGTGAAGGCACAGTGTTTGAGAAGTTTGTGTACTGTGGAGAAGAGAACGTTGGAGATGGTGGACCCAGAGTGTATGAGATCTCTGTAGTACGTGTCTGTGCTTTTTCTGTCTCAGTTATTTTTTTGTATTTTCTGTATGTCATGTTTGTTTGTTGTTGATTTTATGTTTTCATGTGTGAGAAAAGAAAAAAGAATGAGAGCAAGAGCATGAGAGAAACAGAAAGAGACACAGATATAGAGAGATTGTTAGTACAGCTGACAGGTTGTGTTGGCAGATTGTACCCAGTGTGAGGTGATTTGTTCTCAGCTGGAGAATGGCAAGCAGGAGGCTCTATTCTCTCAACTCGTGCTCTATAGCACCCCTACAGGAACCACACAACTTTTTCTTTTAACCACATTCTCTACTTACTCTACTTACCTTCAGTTTATACATTCATAATTTGACCTACAGTCCAGGCACATGAATTCAGGAACACATGTACAGTACAGTAAAAACATTAGAAGTTACGAGACGTTACGTTTTTAAACGGTTTTAAACAAACTGATATGAGATTGGTGTGTATGACTCTGCTTCGTTTATTAGTGTCATTAAATTACAAAAGCTGCTTTTAATTTTAATCCGACACAGAATTGTATCTAATCATCAAATCACTATCATCCTCATGTTGCCCCTGGTGCTGAATGAGAACACACAGGGGGAGTTTCTGCCAGCAAACTGCTGCTAGAATGGTTTTGATGGCTGTGTCTATGATTACAGATGAACACTGTGCACACGTTGATTGAATGGCTCACTTTATATCCATCAGAATGATGGATGACGCTCAAAAGATTTCATTAAATTTGGGAAATGATGGGAAATTCTTGGTTAACACAAACACAGAATCTATTGCTGTACCAAGTAGTCGCCTAACCGACTGTGTTGATCATGAAAATCATGAAACTGAACTGGATTTCTTTTGACGGTTGACAAACATTGTGATCGGGATAAAGAAATAAAAACAATCAAGCACCAGAATTCTGGTGTCATTATTTAAAATGATCCAATTACTTAGTGTTATGAACGGGATAATGGAGTGAATGAATGGACTGGAGAATGGGGAGGAGACGCTGATGCAGAACACAAAGGAAACATTTAATAAACTGAGAAAACAGTCACAAACATAGAAAAAACAGGACACAAGGCATGGAATAAAGAAATAAAACTAGAGTCCGGAGGGGCAATGGGGATAACGCACAAAAGCGTGGGCGCGTTGAAAAAGCGAGGCGCATAGGAGCGCGAGGGCGCATGGGAGCGCGAGGGTCTCGGCCATGAGACCTGTGGCAGGAGACGTCCGGAGATGTGGGCGTCACAAAGATCCCGCTGGGAGATCAGGCGCGGAGGCGCGGTGCCAGCTGGAACACGGGGGTGCGGTGCTGAAGGTTTCGGGCGACGAGACGAGTCGCTGGAATGACGTCCGGGGAAGTGGTCGTCGCGGAGATCCCGCCGGGAGAAGTAGCACGGCGACGCGGTGCCAGCTGATTCACGGAGGCGCTGCACCTGCAAGAACAAAGGGTCCATCCAAACAAACACACACCAACCAAAAACTCTAACCAATATTTCCCGCCAGACCCGAAACAAAAGGAACTATAAATAGGAAACGAAACGGAAAAGGCGGGACTAACGAAAACAGAAACGGAAATTGGCGTGGTCATGCGGATTCCTATCATCACGGAAAAGGGCGTGATCACGCCGATTCCTAACACTTAGTGTTACTCAGTATGTAGGGAGTAGTAGGGAGTAGTCAGTTATAGAAAAAGTCAGCAGATTACTAAATTATTCAATATTTGCTCACTGCAGCCTTAGTGAAAAACATTTGCATTTTATGTTATATTATTTATTCCACCTAACTGCAAAGCGGTTATATAAAATAACCTTTGTTTTAAGGAAGGATGATGTTATCTTGTTTGCATAATGTCATTCATCAGAATCATATTAGTATTTATTTATTTTTACTGATGAAATAAAAGCAGTTCCTGGACCCTCTATCTATGTGTGCTTTCTGTGTGTGCCGGAGTCACCTTGCACCGGCTTCGACGGCTTTCATAATTCATCAATGTCTAGCGCTGCACTCATATTAGATCCCCAGAAGTAGCTGGGTTAATAAGACTATTCTCCCCTTGCCATTTCTTCAGTGTGCCCCATTGTGCAGCATACCTTTACTACCCTTCTGTCTGCTTCTTTCTGTCTCTGTCACTATGAAAAGGCAGTGGGAGACGGAAACGGTATGCAGATGTTGATGACATTTTTGACTTTTGATGTGATGAATGACATGACGCCTGTGTAGAAGCACCACATGGATAGAGCATGCATTGTGTTTACTTGCTGTTCTTCAGCAGTTCTCTCCTCAGCCCCCCCTCCCTCTTTCTTCACCACTCTATTATATCACTGTTATATCATTGTAGTTTAAAGCACTTAAAAATAACTTAATTCAACCTATACGTGTGTGGCAGCCAAGGAAAAATATTCTCATGGATATGCGTTTTGGCTTTTTTTCCCCCCCCTTTTCATTTGAAAACAGCTTCTTCTTAAGTTTGTTATTCTTCTTAAGTCTATTAACATGCACAATCTAGCTACACTACAATAGCAATATTGAAAGTACATATACAAGCTTTATAGATACATTACAATGGTGTCTCTTTGTGTGAAGCCACTTCAGCATAGTCAGCCATGGCATCGATTGACATTGCAGAGAAAGACTTCTCAGCATGGCACAGTTCAGCAGAGATAGTGCTGAATGACTAGCCGTAGTGCCGTGTCTGCATCTCCAGGGATCACGGAGGAAGGGTGTAAAACCCCGGTTTGTGAGGGTGAAGAAGAAAACACATGATGCATGGAGTTTTGACTGCAAGGCCTCTGACATGAGCTTGCAGCTTTTGTTTAAGTTTACAGTTCAAGTTCTAGGTTCCACCAATGCCATCTCTCTTCTGTGGATATTTTGCTAGTTCGCATAAGAAAAGTGGGGTTTTTTTGTAGATTTTAACACAGATAAAAAAGTAAAAGAGTCAAAAGAGTTAGGGTTAAGGTTAGGATTTGGGTTAGGGTTAGCATTAATTATCTGCATGAATAATTATGTCAGTGGAAAGTCATCACAATGTGTGTGTGTATGTGTGTGTGTGGTGTACATAGTGATTATTTTGATGATAAACCCCATCCCCTAAAAACAGAACGATCAGCTGTTCTTTTGAATGGCTTTTGGAAAGGTCTTTTTCCCTTCACAAAGCTGTTATTTCCATCCCTACTGCCATCGCAGGGAAAGTAGAAACATATACAGATGCATGCAGTGGAGAAATGACGTGGCTCTGTGGTGGCTCTCTTAAGTGTAGAAAAGCAAATTGATTCTTAGAAGGTGTGCAATTTGAGCCAACTCCAAACCGGCACTAGCATCAACCCGGCACTGGTACCTAGTTTGCACTGATACACCTACATCTCTTTGAAGCACAAAGAGAGACAAATTAGCAGACAAGTGGTAATGAGACACAGGTGAGAATCATCATGCACTGCCTGCCAGTTCATCTCATCTCGTCTCTGTCCACTGCTCGACCACACCCCTGCTGCCACAAAGGCTCTCTGTGGATGGTTTTCTGCAGAAATCACAAGGCCTTTCTGACTCATCCTTCACAGTTGCTAGGAGAAGATCACTTGCATCTACACTTTGCAACAATGGAGACTTGGCTGAGGTCAGGATTTGATCAGCCAGTCTGAAGTTGATGATCCACGTGAATGGAAATCTAGTGCACATCTCATAGTTGTTTGTGAGTTTCTTGGTGTGTGATGAGGCGGGTCAGGTTTCCTGCATCTCATCATACTGTGGTGCTGATTGGTTGTTGTTCTGAGATGGAATTCCAATTTTAATTCCAATTTTAATTCCAATTGAGTTTTAAAAATACATTTAGTTGATTTCAAAATACAACACGTCTCGTCTCGTCTCATCTCGTCTCCTCTCTTCCTCTCCTGTATGAATCTAATGGCTTAGTGCCTCAGACACACATCCTCCTAAATCAAATGTGCAAACAAGTATTGAAAGTTTAAGTTGAACTGTAGTGCTTCTCTCTCTCCCTCTCTCTCCCTCTCTCTTTCTCTCTCTCGCTCCACTAAGTCAGACACACATTTTCCTCTTCTCTAATCCTCTTTCATGTGCCACACTTGGATGAGACAGCCAGTAAAGCAAGAGTTTAGAGGAGTTGAAGTCTGAAAGAATTGACTGCATGTATCACTTCTCAGCACTCCACTCTTGAAATTATATGTGTGTGGTTTCAACTGAAACTTACTTCGTCTTTACAGTGCATGTTTTCAGGAATAAAATTGACAATTGGGCATCTGAGAAAAAAGGGTTGAAACTACAGTATATGCACACACACACACACACACACACACACACACACACACACACACACACACACACAAAGGTTGTTTTTTATTACTTTTAGCATATTGTAATGCTTCCTTCAGACCATCTTAACTCAGCTTCTTGGGTTTGTTTTTCCTCTCTGTATCTTTCCCTCCTCTTTTTCTCTTATATGGCTGTCATGCCATTTCAGGGTCCCCAGTCAAAGAGGAATATAAATTTCCTTTCTATATAAACTACCCCCACCTGTGAGTGGATGTTTGGCAGAGTAGGTTCATATTCGAATAGGGAGAACTGAAAGACGGCTTTCTCATTATCTTCCTTTCCCCAGTCTGCCACACTGCCTCTCTTTCCTAGTGAAACTATTCTTATTTTGCTTTCTGTTACCCTGGCTCAGACTCTGTATGAACTCTTGGCATTATTCATCTTTTATTGTTATTTTTTTAAAACATTTTTTCCTACAAGTTCATCTGCAATTACACAAAGCTCTGAAGCTGCCTAAACTGCTGCTTTAATGTAAAATATACTTGGCACATATACATGTAAAGATGGCATTCAGAGCCAATGCAGTAATCCAGGAGATAAATAATGACCAAGATGACTTATATAGTTCTAGTTCTCAGCTTAGAGTGAGATTTTTTCTGTTTGACTTGTTTTTAGTAGTTAAACTAAATCCAGTTGAAGTAGCTGAGGGTTGAGAATCATCAGCAATAATTAGTGTTAGTGATGTGAACTCCTCAAACACTAATACAAGACCCAAATTAGAAATTGACATTATTATTTTGTTTTTATTAACATTATGTATTCTTCTGTACTGTGTCTGTTGTCTTATCTTTTATAATAGTGTTACTGCACCTGCCTGTTTATAGGAGCATGAAATTGTGTTCTCATCAGCTAAAGTGGTTTATTTGCATAAAAATATTTGTTTTTTTATTAAGCTTGTACACCAGCCAATTGAATAATACCCTCGCACTACAGTGGTAGAAAAAAAATAGAATTTATTAACACTGGTACTTGGTGTTAGCATACCTGGAGTCTTGTTAGGAAAATGAGTTTGGAGGTTTGGACTAGAGCTACTTTGACTGATAAAAAACACTCAATCTTTTTGAGTGTGCACCTCACAAGAAGGATACGTATACTATGTGAGCCATGCCTTGCCAAAAAGAGCTTTCAGGGGATGTACGGTCAAAAATTGTTGGTTTATATAAAGCTGGAAAGGGTTACAAGGTGATTTCAAAGACTTTAGAAATTCACCAGTCTATGGTAAGGCTGACAATCTACAATTAGAGACAATTTGAGACTGTGGCTACTCTTCCAAGAAGAGTCTTGGGGTCATTGTGATTGGCCGCCCAATCACAATGACCCCAAGAGCACAACGGAGGCTCATCAATGAGGTAAAGAAACGACCCAGAGTGACAGCCAAAGATCCGAAGGCATCATTGGTACATTAACATTTGTGTTCATGAGTCAACAGTATAGCAGGGTGTCTATGACAGGACACCATGAAGGAACATTGCTGCATGCTCTTTGCAAAAGAGCACATTGACACTCCACAATGGTGCTATTTGATTGAACTATTTGGAAAGAACATGCAGCGCTACATCTGGTGTAAAAAAACATCATCCTGACCGTAAAGTATGGTGGAGGGAACATCATGATTCGGACCTGCTTTGCTGCATCAGAGCAAAGGGGAAGATGAAATCCCAAGTGTATCAAAAAATCTACAGGATAATGTCAGAGTGTCTGTACATCAGCTGAAATTCTGTAGAAGTTGGAGCCAAAAGAATGAGCCAAAACACCGGAGCAAGTCCACAACAAAGTGGCTTATGAAAAACAAAATCCTCCTTTTGGAGTGGCCAAGCCAGAGCCCAGATATCAACCCTGTAGAGATGCTATGGACTGACTAGAAGATAGCCCTACACATGAGGCATCCAAGGAATAGGACAGAGCTAAAGCAGTTGTGCCAGGAAGAGAGGGGTAAAATTCCTCCTGAACAATGTGCAGGTCTGATCCACAGCTACAGGAAGTGCCTGGTTGAGGTTATTGCTGCCAAGGGGAGGGGTTCACTTACTTTTTCCACTACCACTTTGAATATGAGTGTGTTCAATAATAACCTGCAAGATAATATATTATTTGTGTGGGTTATTATTATCTATGTTTGTGTGGGTTTACTCTGGGTACTCTGGTTTCCTCTCACAGTCCAAAGACCTGTAGGTTAGGTGAATTGGAGATGCAAAATTGACTGTGTTAGACATTGAACTTGTATTGATGAAACATGTGTATTAATGTAACCTTGTTCCTGTCATGAATAGCCATAGATGCTGGTGAGATGTTAAGTAAACCAATAAAACAAACAAACGTTTTACAACGTTATCAAAGAGTCATAAATGTGCTCTTAGTTAAAAAAAAAAATTAAGTAAAATAGTCAATGTGTCTCTCTTTCATGTAAGCATACAGTCACAAAAAAGTTCAGATTTTGACAAAAGGTTTTCATAAAATCTTTAGCATTCCTTTATGAAGGTTTATGCAATGCTTATGAATGTGTTATAAAGGCCCCATGTGTGACTGATATTTTTTTTTCTAAAGTGTTAATGCCTGGCTTTGCACTGCCTGTCTGTTTTCTCTGTGAATCTTTTTTTTTGTATGTTTTTCTTTCCTTTACTCCCTCTCTGCTGCTGTGTCTAATCCTTTCCTCTTCTCTTTCTCTTTCTTTCTCTCTCTCACTCCCCATCTGGCACTGTTCCTACTCCCAGGTGATCTCTTGCTCCAGATGAGCACAGAACAGTGATGCTGTTCTGTCCTCCTGTTGTGTTTAAATCTGTATGTGTATGGGTGTTTCTCTAGAGACTTGTACAGCACAGAAAAAAAATTCCAGACACATATTCAGCACCTTACTACACACTCTCATTACTGCACTACCCAGTCCTGTACAGTTACACACCACTGGCATTCATTATTCAACGCCTCAGTGGAAACAGGGTTAAGTAGGAGGTGAGATTTAGAGTGCTTAAATATCTGCACTGTAAAAAATTCATCAGCTTCAACCCAAAACGTAAGCTCAAAAGCTTAAGGTTTTAAGTTAAGTCAAATTGGAATTACTATTTACTTCAACTCATGACTTTATGTCTAGTTTGGCTATAGTGCTTGTTGTTTCAACATAACAATGCAAGTTTAAAGTATAAAGTACATGCTTTGGTCACTTGTCGCAATTATTAGCAAGTTACTTACTTATAACACAGTATAACTTTTATTGAACAGAAATGAGAACCAGGGAATAACACACACACACACACACACACACACACACACACACACACCTACACTTGCACAGAAGGGCACAGAAATACACCCAGAACACAAGGAGAGTAGGTAACACAAAACAATGTCCAACCTGCACTGCATGTTGGAAAATCCCGTTATGTCACTCACCTAATCATGGAAGTCTCTTCCCACTCCCTACAATCCGGTGGCGGTTGCCACATTATCAACAAGCATCACTTCTGAGGCATTATCTCACTTTTATTTTCTTGGTGTTGAAGTGTTGAATATGACACTGAATTCTCTATGGTTTAAATTAGTATTGCAGCTGGAATGCCATATATTATTAAAAAGGACCATGATATTAACAAGTTATCAATACAGTGACACACACTCGGACTGGTAGACATAACCATCATTAATATTTACAGAGAATATTAGTGTATTGCATTCCTGTTTAACAGCGGCTACTATAAAGCCCATAGCATGCAATTTACATCTTTTCATCCTGATCAATTCTGTGAGCCTTTGTGCCCTGTGGATGGGGGCAGTCATATCCTGGAACCTGCACTTCTGCCATGGCTTTCAGTTACCGTAAAAACTGTGGTCAAAAAGTAATTTTCTGGACATAATTTGGAATATTATGTATTTTAATTATGTCATGGGCGACACAGTGGCTCGGTGGGTAGCCCTGTCGCCTCACAGCAAGAAGGTCCCGGGTTTGATCCCGGGGTGGGGCGGAGACTCTGGGTCCTTTCTGTGTGGAGTCTGCATGTCCTCCCTGTGTCCGTGTGGGTTTACTCCGGG
>JAOVVG010183761.1:0-10106 GCA_028566375.1 Leptodoras nelsoni | reverse complement strand
ATTTTGTTGATGATGGTTGGACGCTGCACTCTGTGGTATTGGAAGTCAGACACACAACTGTCAGACATTTTGCACAGTCTTGTTTGAGCAAGTTGCACGAGAGTGGGGAATTGCTGATCGTATGACCACGTTTGGCACGGACAATGCATCTAACATGGTTTCAGCCGTTGAGTGGACTGCATTTAATCATTTGCCATGTAGTGCCCATAGTCTGCAACTGTCCATTAATAAGGCTGTTAGAATGTGCTGTTGATGACTTGAGTAAGTGCCACATAATTGTGGGTCATTTTAAGCATAGCTCAATGAGTTCACATCAACCGAAGCAGAAACAGACAACAGCAAAGAAGCTGGCGCTCAATCAGGGGAGAATAGAATAGAATCTGAGTTTGAGAAACCGGCGAAACTGGCGAAGCTGATGAAGGATGCTACTGAGATATTTGCCGATATTGTGCGACATGTTCTGTGGTTTTGCCAACTGTGTTAATGACACCATCAGATGATGATCCCCAGTGGGTTGTGAAATTCAAACAAGCCTTCAAAAATGACTTTCAGGCATGTACTGTATTAATAACCAGGGTGAGGGGCTGAAGTATGATCAGCACTTGATTCAAGTTTTTAAAGTTTCTTCCTCGATTTGACAGTGATGAATTGTGGATGTCTCTATGTCAACTGCTTAACTAGCACTACAGTTCTTCTGATGACTGCAACTGATGCAAATGTACCTGGACAAGAAAACATTGCCATAGATAGTGGCCAGCAAGTCGTGAAGAAGAGCCTGCTGGATTCAGATGATGATGATAATGGAAGTACACCTCGTAGAGGTGCAGTGTATGATGAAGTTCTGCATTATATGGCAGAGCCACAAGTTGTTGTAATTGCCACAAAGTACCATGGCACTCCAGCTACTACAGTCCCATGTGAGAGACTCTTTGCTGTGGCTGGTGACATTGTGAGCAAGAAGTAGGCTTCTCTGTTGCCCCAAAATGTCAACAAAGTTAATTGTTTATCAGACTGTTACCTTGTCACTCTGACTTTCCATGTGAAATGACTTGTAGTTGCTGTAGTTTGCACTTTGTGAACTTTTTTTGTTGCTTCCTTTGTAATTTATATCTATGTTTATTTTATATACTTTTATTAGTTATGAAGGTTTGCATATGCACACACATACACGTACAAACATGTACACACACTGCACCTACTATTTGCACAATTTGCACTATTTGTATATATGTTTAATGCTTGGTCAGTTATATCTTATTTGTATTATTGACTTGTATTGCAGACCATCAGGTTTGTGCTATACAAATTCAAACATTGATTGCACTATTGGTTAGTTTTATTTTTATTTTATTATTTAATTTATATTTGTACATTCATGTTTATTGATCTGTGTGTTCACAATTGCCCCTTGGGGATGATTAAAGTTTTCTGAATCTGAATCTGAAGTTGTCAATGTTTTGTATTTTAATTTCAAATAGAAGAAAAAGAAGTAAGTAAACATTCAAGTTCATTTTTAACTTTTATTTCTTAATTCATTTATTTTTATTTCTAATAATTTATTTCTATACTGCAAAAAACCTGCTGGTTTTAGCCCTTGCACAGTGAGTAAAATGGGTTGTTCTAGACACTGCACCTAAGGATAAAGACCTTTGATCAAGAAGTTGATAAGAGAAGGGAAAACATATAAAGATGTGCAAAAAATAATTGGCTGCTCAACTGAAATGAGCACAAATGCTTTAAAATGGCAAACACCCCAGAAACACGTGGTAAGAAAACATACTACCATCCGCATAGATCATAGATTAACAAGAATGGCAAAGAAGCATGCAATGATCAGCTGCACGGAAATCCAAGATTTTCAGTTACCTGTGGGTACTGCAACAACTATTTGCAAGAAACCCTCATAATGTACCATTGCTGAAATAAAGACATATTGAACAGGGTACAGTTTGCCAAAGAACACACTGACTTACCCAAAGAGAAGTGGTGCAATATTCTATGGACAGATGACAGCAAGTTTGTCCTTATTGGGTCTAAAGTCCACAGACAGTTTGTGAGACAACCCATAAACACTGAATTCATACACTGTGAAGACTGTAAAACATGGAGGTTCAAGCATAACGGTTTGGGGATGTTTCTCATACTTTGGAGGGGTTTCAGGATGAAATGTTTTAGCTGTTTTGCAGAAGCACAAAGAAACGTCCAACACTGGGGATTGTAGACGCAGTGGTTGGCCAAGGAAACTTAATGCATCAGATGACAAACACATTAGGCTTATTGCCCTAAATGGCAGCCGGTGCTCTGGACTGATGAGTAAAAATGTTAGGAGAGTGGTACAATAATGAATATCTACAGGCAACAGTGAAGCATGGTGGAAGTTCCTTGCAAGTTCAGGGCTGCATTTCTGCAAATGGAGTTGGAGATTTGGTCAGGATTATTGGTGTCCTCAATGCTGAGAAATACAGGCATCTTCAGTGTCAAGAAGAACAAGAAGTCCTTGAAGTGATGGTATGGCCCCCATAGAGCCCTGATCTCAACACCATCAAGTCTGGGATTACATGAAAAAACAGAAGGAAGCCTACACATGTTGACTGTAAGGTGAACTTGTGTTGCCATCTCTTTGGACATTAATGGCTGTGTGTTTAGTTATTTTCAAAACACAATAAATCTGTACTGCTATAAACGCAGTACATGGAAGTTATATCCAAGTTTGATTTCTATAGTGTTGTCCCATGAAAAGATATAATAATATATTTGCAGAAATGTCAGGGTGTAATCACTTTTGTACACTGTAGTGACTGTACATGTGTACAGTGTATGAAAAAGCGCATCACTATGCAGAATGCACTGTCCCTGTAATAAAATGGTATGGAGATTATGATTACGTTTTCCAGAAGCATATAGCTCAGCAGGGCTGCTCTGCTTTCTTACATATGAATATTTTCCAGCTTGTTTTGTGCAGCTTTACTTACACTTCAACACTAAGCCATCGAAGGTTTTAGCCAGAGAGGAGTTGAGACTACGTGAAATTAATCAAAGCATGTCAACACTGCAATTACTATTTACAGTTAGAAGACATGAAGGTTAGACGGTTAGGATAAGATTTCCTTTTTTATTCCAATTTTATTTCTAGTCATAAATTAATTACAGATATCGGTTTACACAAATGCACGTTAAAACGGCTTGCCATACATCACACCATCATAAAGGCGCTCGTGTTGCATTGACGATTCTCATTCACGTTAAACGGGGTAACGGAATGCGCAGCCGAACTGAATCTGGCTCCATTCCATCACTTTGCTCGCGTTGCTTGCGGCAGAACTTTTCAAAGGACAACGCAAGCAAATATCCCACAAGAGCTCTCAACTGGGAAAAAATCAAGATGGCGGACCAACCTCCGTAGAAGGGCGTTTTTTTTTATATAAACGTAATTTGTTTGCATTTGTATTGATTAGACGTTTTAAAAGTTACCGAGAAATAGACACTTTACAACGTGACAACCCCGTTATTGTACCCAATAAATACATCTGAGGTGATTCGCGATACGTTAGCATGCTAACTAGTTAAGTCAAACGGCTTTAAAATCACAGTGGCGTGATTGGCTGTTGACAAATCGCATTGCGAATATCCCCCAAGCGTCAGACACGCCCACCGGCAAGCGTTAACCCAACGCATATACAACCCCTGGCGAAAGTGATGGAATCACTCTTGGAGGATGTTCTATCATTTGTTTAATTTTGTAGAAATAATCAATCACGAAGACATGCCACAAAACTATCTCTTTTTATCTTCTGGCTTGAAGAAACATTAAAAAAGAAAGAGATATAATTGTTGTAGTCAGTCACAGTTGCTTTTTTTTAGATGAAAAAATATGGGAGCAACCAATTCTGAGGAAAATATTATGGAATCATGATAAAAAAAACCCACTGCACTATTCTAACTTCCTGGCTTTTATAACAGCTTCAATTCTTTGAGGGATGGACTTAACTAATGACAAACGGTATTCTTAAATCAATCTGGCTCCACCTGTCTCTTATTGCTGTTGCCAGATCAGCTTTGCAGGTTGGAGTCTTGTCATTGACCATTTTCTTCAATTTGGACATTGTGTAAAATGTAAATAAAAACAGAATGGAATGATTTGCAAATCTCATAAGCCCATATTTTATTCACAGATAGAACTAAATAGAACACAGAACACATATCAGATGTTGAAAGACAGAGTATTTTAGTATTTCATGAAAAAATTTTTTTTTCATTTTTGTGTTACATGGCAGCAACACATCTCAAAAGAGATGGGACAGGGCCATGTTTAGCATTGTGTAGCATGCCTGCTTCTTTGAACAGCAGTCTGTAAATGTCTGGGAATTGAGGAGACCAGTTGCTGGAGTTTGGGAGAAGAATGTTGTCCCATTCGTGTCTGATGTAGGATTCTAGCTGTTCAACAGTCCTGGGTTTCCTTTGCTGGATTTTTCATATCATGATGCCCCAGATGTTGTATTGATGAAAGGTCTGGACTGCAGACATGCCAGTTCAGCACCTGAACTCTTCTGCCTGAAAGAGACATGTTCTAAAACCTCCAGCATTGATAGTGCCTTTCCAGATGTTTAAGCTGCCCTCACCACAGGCACTAATGCAACCCAGAGATGCAGGCTTCTGAAATGTGTACTGAGAACAATCTAGATGGTCCATTTCCTCTTTAGTCCACAGGACACTGTGTTCATGTTTTCCACAAAGAATTAAAATTTTTGATTCTTCTAATCACAGAACAGTTTTCCATTTTGCCTCAGTCCATTTTAAATGAGCTTTGGCCCAGGGAAGACGACAGTGTTACTGGAGCGTGTTGACATATGGCCTTTTCTTTGCATGATATAGCTTTAACTTACGTTTGTGGATTGCACTGTGAACTGTGATTTCTGTAAGTGTTCCTGAGCCCATGCAATGATTTCCTGTACAGAATCATGCCTCTTTTTGATGCAGAGCCACCTGAGGGCCCAAAGATCATGAGCATCCAGTATTGTCCCTCGGCTTTGCACAGAGATTTCTCCAGATTCTTTGAATCTTTTGATGATATTATGTACTGTAGATGAATGGGATATTTAAAGTCTTCACATTTTTATGTTGAGGAACATTTTTCTGAAATTGTTCCAGACTTTTCATACACAGTTGTGTGCAGATTGATGAACACATCTTTCCTTCTGAGAGACTCTGCCTCTCTGAAATGCTCTTTTTATACCCAGTCATGTTACTGACCTGTTGTCATTTAACCTACTTAGCTGCAAAATGCTCCTGCAGCTGTTTTTTTTTTAATTAGTACCACTTATTTTTCCAGCCTTTTTTTGCCCTGTCTCAACTCTTTTGAGATGTGTTGCTGCCGTCTAGTTCAAAATGAGTTCATATTTTTCATGAAATGGTAAAATGTCTCACTTTCAAAATCTATGTGCTCTGTGTTCTATTGTGAATAAAATATGGGTTTATGAGACTTGCAAATCATTCCATTCTGTTTTTATGTACATTTTACACAACACCCCAATTGCTTTGGAATTGGGGTTGTAATAACCAGAACCAGTGAACTTGGTCCAGACTCCTTCCCACCCCTCTCGATTTCAGAGGCTATAATAAACCATTTGCTTAGATCCATCACTATTATGCTAGGTTTCTTAGGAACGCATAAATAAGATGAAACTTACAGAAGCTACAGAACTACAGAAGCCAATGTAATTTATTAGCATTCGTTTTATTAGCTTCTTGAACTCACTACGGTACAGCAGAATTATAATAACAGTCAAAATAACATATCCCATCCTTCATTTATAAACAGTGCGAAATCTGCTATGATTACGAGAGAGAGAGAGAGAGAGAAAGAGAGAGAGAGAGAGAGAGAGAGAGTAGTGGCGTAGCCTGCATGACAGGAAGCCAGAGTCTGTAGTGGCGTAGCATGCATGACAGGAAGCCAAAAGCAGCAGAGCCGCACTGGATGCAAACACGAATACCGGGCTGAATTTGGAGGACCTGGCCATTTTCTGACGAATCTAAGTTGCTATGTGACACGGAAATAATTCAGCTAAAGGAAGCTGGCGTTGGATCGTAGGCTTTCTGAAACGCTTCCGCTTGCCTGTATGAATCCTTATTCATCGGTGTTGGAAGTTAAGTGATTGCGGACCCTTACACTACGGAGCTCTGATTGGAATAGTGGAACTCGTCCTTTTAACCCGAGAAAACACGGACAAGGTCCTTAAAGACGCACCGGGGAAACGTTTCTGGTATCATATGCTGATCCGTTTGGTTTCTAAGCCAAGCCTTTAAGCCGCGATTTGCCAGGGCAGGTGAAAACGCAAAGCTGGCCGGAAATGAGTTCTACACACTCCCAGCGAGAAGACGTGAATAAAAAGACATCATGTTTTTTTAACATCAAAATATTCCTAGTGTCGGAATGTGCGCTGATGCTTGCGCAGGGGACAGTCGGCGCGTACTTGGTGAGCAATTTCACCTTTACTTATGTTTCCTGTTACAGAGGCCTTGAAACTTACGTACTGCACGAACTTAAGGTGCAATTGGGTGTCGAAGGCCCTGGTGTGTATGTAAACAGTCATTTTAGACAAATGTTTGCATGTGGAAGGTATAATTTTGCTGCATAGACATGAGCCAACTCTTGCTGTGGCATCATAAATTATGGAATAAATAATAACCAGTAGTAACAGATAAAATCTGATCCCTGGTGATAATTGCTGAGCTTTGACTTTTGGCTTGTCCTTCAGCTTAGTTAGAGATATCTTCTTACTTGGTAGCATTAGTAATATTTTAATGAGTGATAGATGACAGATCTGAGTGATAGATGACAGATCTGAGTGATAGATGACAGATCAACATTCCAGCTTTCATTTCCTGATATTTACATCTAGATGTGATGGAGTAACTTAGAATATGGAAACCTTTGCTTGAACCAACCCATTTTTAAAGTCATCAAAGCTATTGGAACATGTATCTGACAGGTGTTTGTTGTTGTCCAGGTGTGCCGTGTTAAATTGATTGATAGCTTTGAATGATTCCTCTTGGGCTGAGTTCTGGGTTTTGCCTGTGAAGAATGCATTTAGTGTTTTAAAGGATAAACCAACAACAGACCAGAGAGCTGTCTGTGGTAGATAAGCAAGCCATCCTAAAGCTGAGAAAAAAGGAGAATCGACCAGAGCCATTGCACAAATATTAGACATAGCTAACTGAAGAATTAGGAGTGTCCTGATGAAGAAAGAAAGCATTGAACAGGTTGGCCAAGGTAAACAACAGCAGTTGATGACAGAAACATTGTGACAGCTGGAGACATCTATAGAGTCCATATCACAAGATGTAAGCCACTTATTAGCAACAATATTCTGAACGGCAGATTCAAATTTTCAAATACATACAGATATGAGCCTCAAAGGTTTGGAACCAAGATTAGCCATTGCCAAAGTACAAATCCTATTTTCAGAAAAGTTGGGACACTTTCTTTAAATGCAAAAAAATTGATATCTGTAATTTGTTAATTCAATTGAAGCTTCAAAACATCTATATGCCTATAGTAGCTGTACACTGACTGCTCTAAGTTATATCCAAGTATGATTTCTATAGTGTTGTCCCATGAAAAGATATAATCATATTTGCAGAAATATGAGGGTGTACTCATTTTTGTACACCCTGTACAAAATTGTGTACAGTGTATGAAAAAGTGCATCACTATGCAGAATGCACTGTCCCTGTAATAAAATGGTATGGAGATTATGATTATGTTTTCCAGAAGCATATAGCTCAGCAGGGCTGCTCTGATTTCATATTAATATTTTCCAGCTTGTTTTGTGCAGCTTTACTTACACTTCAACACTAAGCCATTGAAGGTTTTAGCCAGAGAGGAGTTGAGACTACGTGAAATTAATCAAAGCATGTCAACACTGTAATTACTATTTACTAAACAACAATTTTTACTACTATATAGTTAGAAGACATGAAGGTTAGACGGTTAGGTATAAGATTTCCTTTTTTATTCTAATTAAATCCATGATGAATGAGTATATGTAGTAGTGTGCCATACAGTCAAATACAGCCTATTATATTTGTTCTGCGTTTATGTTGAGTAACAGTTCCATGAAACTGGCTGATGGGTTTTAATGCTTATGTGATAATCCAGACACGCTTATGATGATTTATTTTAATTTCCAATATTTTTTTGCTACCCTTGCACCGCGGGTATTATAATCAGCAAATGCCAGTTTGAAGAGGAATCTTAAGCTAAGTGATATAGTGGGCTACAGTATTCATTACAGTAAAATCCAGTTTCGGAGCTGGTGGAGATCACTGAGCCTATGAATCCTCAACAAAAGTGCAGTTAACTCAATATAAATGTCCGGAGTGTGAGAGAAGTGGACAAATAAAGAATACCCAATTAAAAAACCCTATCAGCTTCAGAAAACATGCACATGATTAAAGGAAAATGAAGTTTTATCCTGGCACCATACCTTGTCTTCAAAACACTCATATCAAGCTCATATCACCTTTATGTCCCTTCCGAGGCACTGACCTGAGCTCCCAGCATGCAAATCAAGCACCTGCCTCTAAACGGCACTCCTCTGAGGCACTGTAGCTGGGCTCCAGAGCATGCAAATGAGACTCATTAACATTATTACAACCCCTGGCAAAAATTATGGAATCACCACTCTTGGAGGATGTTCTTTCATTTGTTTAATTTTGTAGAAAAAATGTAATCACAGAGGCAATTCACAAAATCTTTTTCAAAATCACAACCTTCTGGTATGAAGAAACAATTAAAAAACAAAAAGGAAAAAAAATGGAATCATTCAATTTTCAGGAAAATATTATGGAATGACTATGTAATTTGCAGGTCTAAAACAAACACCTGCATCAGATTACATTTCCTTGGAGAGCTTTTGTACAAAGCAGATTCCTCCATTCACCCACAGTCCATGATTGCTTTTCTTCAGCCCAATGTAACCTTGTTCTTTTCTGTGTCTGTGTTAATGATGGGTTTCATTTGGCTGTTCTGTATGTAAAATCCCATTTCTTTTAGGCAATTTCTTACAGTTCATTCACAGACGTTGTCTCCAGTTTCCACCCAATTGTTTCTCATTCATTTGTTGTGCATTTTCTGTTTTCAAGACACATTGCTTTAAGTTTTCTATCTTGATATATTTGATGTCTTACTTGGTCTACCAGTATGCTTCCTTTTTTACAACCTTCCCATTTTGTTTGTTCTTGGTCCAGATTTTAGACACAGGTGACTGGGAACAACCAACCTTTTTTGCACAATTTCATGATGATTTACCTTCTTGAAGAAGTTTTATAATCCTCTCCTTTGTTTCAACTGACATCTCTTGTGTTGGAGCCATGTTTCACATCAATCCACTTTGTACAACAGCTCTCCAAGGTGTGAGCACTCTTTTTTTAACCGAAGCCTAATTAGGAAATTTAATCTGATGCAGGTGTTTGTTGTAGACCTGCAAATTACAGAGTTGTCTAAAAAAAATTAATTCATTCATCTTTGCCATAATTGGCTATAATGAGGATTATGTTGTACATTGATGTGTACTGGTAGAGAAAACTCATGAAGGCCTTCTAAAACATAAGATCAGTGTCTTTCTCATATTTGCCTGTCCCAGTGTATTTTGGCATTGTGTGATCTTCATTTAATATAAATGTTGTTGTACATCCTGTCTGTCTTTCAATCAAGCTATTATGCTGTCTCTTCTGTTTGGCAGAGTCAAGTGCTTGACAGCCATGTTCATTTATGAGCATTGTGTCAGTTTCCCTTAAAGGCACCCAGAGAAAGAGAAAGCCTTAGAAAGCCAGATGCAGTATTAATGGCAGCTATTTGGGGCAGCACATTCTAAACATTGTTATTATTATTATTATTAACCATATTATAATCTGATTTACACCAATCAGGCATAACATTATGACCACCTGCTTTAATCTACAATCATTGTCCATTTTCTCAGTTCCACATTCCATATAGGTGCACTTTGTAGTCCTGCAATTACAGAATGTAGTCCATCTGTTTCTCTACATACTTTGTTAGTCCTCTTTACTCTGTTCTCTAATGGTCAGGACCCCCACAGGAC
>JAOVVG010183758.1:0-10108 GCA_028566375.1 Leptodoras nelsoni | reverse complement strand
GGCCACTTATTCCTTTTCAGGGTCACGGGGGAGCCACATAGGGCGCAAGGCAGGAACAACCCTAGACAGGGCGCCAATCCATCGTAAGGTGCTATACAAATAAAGATTATTATTATTATGAAATAAGTATATTTCCTAAGCATATAACAAACTTTGATTACTCATTAGGCATTACTGTAGGGTCCTGCATGAGCAGTTTGCATGGTGTCATGGGGAGGGGCTGTAATTTCTGATCATGCCAGTATATGGGAGTAAATCTAAAGGCATTTTAAATAAGAACCATTTTATATCATTTTGAAATACAATGAGCACTTCTACAAATAACATTGCTATTTCCCCCAACATACACATCATTAGAGTAGAGAATGAATGAGTGCATTCTGCTTTATTTTGGTGTAGTACACAAGCTGATTCTCTGATTTTTCAAGACGCTTCGGGCGGTCTAGCTAGAAATGTCCTAAAGAGCAGTTAAAATAGACTTAAAAGACAGTTAAAAAGACTGGTTTAAATTCTGTGTGTCTGCTGCATCCTGCCAGAGATACAGAGCTCATGAAAGTCATGCTGACAAGCACATTTCATTTTATATTTATGCAATATCACAGGAGAGGGTTTTACTGAATATCATCATGGCTGTAAATTGGCACATAGGCACAAGGCCACAAGTAGAATGCCAAAGATAATTAGATATGCTGATCCAATATAGCAGCACTCCCTCTATGTGATGTTACTTTTATATAACAGTTCTACAAGTGCAACTTATTAGTTATACAGTAATAAGGGACAACATATTGTGATTTGTTTATTTAATCATTTAATTGTCAGTTACACAGACCGTCCTCTACGCACATGCAATTCGCCCATACTCTTAAGTCAAATATGTGCATAAATCAGAAGATGCATGCAAGTTTAATCCTATGCGTATTCTCCCCTTGACTTAAGTCTATGATTTGCATGCCATGGAAAATCAGGGTGTTTCTATCTAATGTAAATTCCATTTATTCTTCCCGTGACTTATGCACTTGTAGCGGATCCGGCTTTCTTCAAGAAGTGTCCCACACAGAAAGATCTATGGACACACATACACACACATACACATACCATGTCCTGACCTCAATGCTGACCCCCTGGATTGGCCAAACACCACCTGGCATTTTATCTCATGAAATTACAAACTAAGCAAAAAAGTTTACAACTTGAAGACAAAGTTTATCAGGATTATTGCTGAGGTGCCTCGGAGTCTACCTCTAAGTGCTCTTATCAATAAACTGACCCTGGACCATTAATTAGAGGGGACAAAAGGTTATATGCAGGATACTCTATGAAAGAACAACAAGAAAACATTGCAGTTTTCACCCCTTTTGGTGAAAACTGCAACGGAATGATCAGGAATGGATATATAAATGAAACCTTGTTACAGAATTGAACTTCTTTTAGAAATATGGAAAGCATGGAATCAATGACTAAGAGAACGGACCTCTGGACTACTCTGAGCTCACATTGCTCACGGTTCTTCGTGTTCCTATATTGATTGCTTTTTCTCTCTCCTACATAAAGTAATAAAATGAGTTTCATATAATCAAAAGTTTACATAGAATTAATGATGTGTTGTTACTATATCAAGTTACATCTGTTTGTATGTGTGGTTTCTTTGATTAGATGTTCTTTAGATAAAAATAATGTTTAAAAACTTTGTTGTAACCACAAGACACTACATGCTGTTAAATTGTCTCAAAATTATCAATACATAATTACTTTAATGAATGAAAGGACTGACTTGTAACTATGACTGTTTAGATTTCTCATGGAAAACAATATTTTTGGTTATCTATTTACATGTAAGCACACATGTCTATATATAGATAGATATGCTGTCATGCGGAAATAAGAGCCACAAAGAGATTAATATGGCGTGTAAGCAAATCTACAAGATACCCACAGAGCTTAAGAAAATGTCATAAATGTGCTTATTTTATTTGTTCTCCTCTAATGATTATTTCAACATTTAAAGTATTTTTCTTTTAATTGATTAAATAAGAGAACAGAAATTTATGGGGGAAATTAGCACGTTTTTTTTTTAGAATTCTCTTTAGTTTCTCGTCCTTTGTCTGAGACAAAGCCCCACCTATCTTCTGACGTTGAGTCACAAAGGAACCAAGTGGATTGGCCGAATCTTCTGCCTTGTCACTCGACTCCACCCTCATGCCAATATTCAAAATTCCTATGCAACTCAGAAATGGGAGTTCAGAATTTCGGCAGTTTTGCGGAATCGCAATTTTGCTCTCCGGTCTGTTTGAAAAGAACAATAATTTTTTTTTGACTTGGCTAGAGTCCCTCACCTCCCCAAGCTAAGACCTTTTTGTAGACTTCATCCAGAGAAGATCTGCAAGAAAGCCTTTGTCTTAAGTTAGAAGCGTTTATTCAGCCTACGATAGTAAGTTCTTACTTTGCTGATGGCCACAGCAAGAAAATTTTTTGCTGATCGAGAACTGAGACTCCGAACCTCCACTCCAGCCTCGCTACGTGTTCCAGAGCAAAGCCACCTCTACAAGAGTCGCCAACTGATGTTACGGCCCCAGGATGGCATCTGAGATCGACCACGGTAAACTCCAGGTTCCTTCACAAGTTCGTGTTGCACGTTGAGCAAAGAAGAAAGATCTCTGGGAACAGAACCACCTCTCAGGTCACGTGCACTTCGTCAAACTGCGTCCAAGTCTTTGAAAAAGGCAAGTGGGCTTCTACTCAAAAGCTGTGGTTCGGCAACATGATCTCCTGATCCTTTAAATCCCCAATTTTTGTTTGGTAAATTTTCTTCCCTTTTTGTAGTTTAGGCTCGCTATAGGCTCCCAGTTAAATTACCCTGCTTCCTCCACAAATTTCACCTCTTCTTATTATCCTAGCTCCTAATACCCAGTTTAAATGGTAGTTATTAGTCTGTTGTAGTCATATATATCTATACTCACTGCAGTTATCGTATAGCTATCCTGAATACATTAATACATTTTATTTAATTATTCAGTCAGCTATTCTTGTGTGTATTTTCTGGTATATTCTGGGGTCTAAATAAACTGTGATCTCTAGACATCAGGACGAAGCTGATAAAAGGAAACTCATTTGGTTTTCCCTGATATCCCAACTTAATAAATTCAGGTAGTGCCCCCATTTTGTAAGGTAAAACAAATGTAATATCTAAGTTCCATTTTCAGAAATCCCACTACACACTTTTATTGAGTGTTTGCTGAGGGTTGTATTAAGTCAAGCAGCACTAAATGGCAAAAAATCATATCACATTTTAAATCGCCCATGCATGTGCATGTGCCAGACTGTGTGTGCCTAGAAGTAAATGAAAATAAAAAATGTTTTATACCGCATGGTGTTGTGGAAAATCCCGGTAAATAATTAGTTAAATAATTATTTATATACAACCCAATTCCAATGAAGTTGGACTACAAAAACAAGATCTTTAATGTTCAAATCGATAAACTTTCTTTTTTGCAAACATTCACTCATTTTGAATTTGATGCCCACAACACATTCCAAAACAGTTTGGGTCTATCAACAGAGGCCTACCTTATAAAAGAATTATATTATGATGTGTCAGATCAGCTTATCTGCTTGTACAGAACAACACTACAAAGGGACACACTGCTCTGGGATACCTCTTCAGCACAATGTTTCACAATTTTGAGTTGAGTACCAGTGATCAATCAAAATTAATATACACAAAACCCTCTAAAGCTATGACTATCTTCTCAACTCGCAGATGACTCTTCTTCGTGAGTCGACCTAACTGACAGTGTACAGATCATGCTATAAACCATCACTGTCCTATCTGTCAATGCCTCTTCTAAGGTCACCCATTTATCTTCCCATGTAAGTTCAATGGGTCACAGTGGCACTACCCAAGTCAAAGAAATCCTTTCAAATACTGCACTTAGTTTGCTAAAGACTCTTTGGATTATGGCTACACAAATTCTCTTGCCATCAAGCCTGTGCAAGAAATTAAAAACCTACCAGAAAAAGCCATCATCTGGCCATGTAACAGCAATGACCCAACTAGAACAAGAACTCCCCAAAGTCAGGGATGCTAAGTATTTATTCCCAGTTGAGGTAGCATAAGGATTCTGGACCAAATCAGGCTTTCACCTTTGTGAACCAACCATACCAAAAATTGACCCAGTACACATTTGATTATGTCAACTCATCACCTGTATTCAACATCTTCCTGAATAAGGCATGCCCTGATGCTCATGAGAGGGGCATGCTCATTTAGGTGGATGACATCTTGAAGCACAGACCAACATTGTACTCCCATTTGGAGATGGCCAACTCACTGCTCACGGCTAATGCAAAAATCCCTCTTTCCAAATTCCAATGTTGCAAAACCAAGGTCAACAGTGTCTTCTTGTGGGGTCCAAGGGAGTAAAACTGCAAGTGAGTGGTATACAGGTCATTTCTGATATCAAAATATACACTACTGTTTCTGAACTCCACAGTTTCCTGGGAGTCTGTAATTACTTTTGGATTTTCGGATCACTGTATGAGTGGTGGTCTTTACAGGTGGTAGCCTATGCCAGCAAAACCCTGGCGGCTCCTGAAATTAAATACACTGACTGTGAAAAAGCATTGATGGCCATGGAGTGGTCTGTCAAACACTTCTCTAGTTACCTTGGTAGTCAAAAGGTGATCATTGAAACCTTCCTTAATAGCCAATGAATTAGATAGGGTGTAGTAACTGTAGCAATATGGTAATTAGTTTTGGTCTTGCCATGATGAAGAACAGACATGTCATAGAAGGCATTATACAGGCAAAACTGACAAAGGTCCTTTGAGCACTGTGGGAGTTTCTGTAGGGGAAGGGGGGGGGGTGCGTATGTACACAGACCTCAAAAGAATAAACAAAGCAGTCAAAACAGTGAGATTTATACTTCCAACAGCAGAGGAAATCATTGCTGGCCTGAGCGGCTCCACAATTTTCCCTTCATTAGATGCAGAAGCAGGGTTCTGGCAAATTCTGCTTGACAAAGATAGCCAAAGATTCACAACATTTATAATGCCCTTTACCAGATACTGCTTGAAGCATCTGTCTTTTGGTATCTCCACCGCACCTGAAATCTTCCAGAGAAAGATGGTAGAAACACTGGAAGGCTTACAGGGGTTGTCAGTATATGGACAACATAATTATTCATGGAAGGGACATGACAGAACACGATGAGTGCTTAAGGGGGGTGTTTGAGAGACTGGAGTCCACTGGTCTGAAACTGAATGTGGAAAAGTTTTGAGGCAGAGAAAGTTGCACTTCCTAGGCCAAGTGATCAATGCGGATGGTGTGTGACCTGATCCAGCTTAAGTGTCAGCAATCAATGATCTCTCACCACCAGAGAATGTCTAGGAGCTCAAAAGAGTGCTGGGACTGGTCAACTATCTGGGAAAGTATATCCAAAACCTAGCCTCAGTGGGTCAACCATTGTATGAATTACTGAAATCCAAGTCAGTTTGGACATTGAGTCCTGCACAGAGGTCAGAATTTCAGCAAATTAAAGAACTGCTCACAATGCCACCCACACTCAAATATTATGATATCAACAAGCCTACAGCAGTCTCTGTCATCTGTCACTGAGGGCATGCCTGCCACAAAACAGAAGATGGACAGCATCCAAACTGCCATGGAAGCAGACGAAGGGATGCAGATTCTGAGCAGGTACAAAGAGTCAGGGTGGCCAGAGCACATTGGGAAAACACACACCAGGGTTAGAGAGTTTTTCCTTGTGAGAAGTGAACTGTCTAAGCAAAATGGGTAAGTAACCAGATGCAACCGAATAATCACACCAGAAGTGCTGAGAGCAGAGGTAATGGATCATATTTACGATAGACATCAAGGCTTGATTAAGTGCAGGGAGTGAGCAAACTCCTCAGTATGGTGGCCAGGTATATCATCCCAAATCAAAGACAAGGTCCTAAAGTGTCAATCATGTTGTGAGATTAGACAAGCTCAGTACTACAACAGACACCACGGACTGAGAATTTTACCCCCATTGCAACCAGGTGACAGTGTGCTGACTAAACTAGATAGTCAAAAGTTCTGGTCAACACCTGTAGTAGTGACCAAAGAAAGCATCATACGTCGGTCCTACATCATTCAGACAGAGCAGTGTGCTAAGTTCAGACCTAACTGACATCAACTTCAAGCAGTGCCACCAAAAGTGACTACTTCCACCCCATGTCTGCCTCAGACAAGGACCTTGACCGATGAGTAGGCACACCAACAAGCTCAATGAAGCATACCTCTGTCCCTACATGGAACAGACTGTCAGGGCCTGATAGGATAACATAGACTAGATCTGGCAGAATCAGTAGTTCCATAGTAATACTGGACTTATAGATATACTCTCACATAGTGTAAAGGAAGAGGAGATCTACAAACAACACTGTTCAGACTAATTTTGTATGCTGTAGGCACTTTTGAAATAACATATACAGGGGTTAGACAATGAAACTGAAACACCTGTAATTTAATTCCCATTCTCATTTGCAAAAGGAGGCTCTACACCATACTAATAAATTATTGTGGTCAAAAATGACATGTGTTTCAGTTTCATTGTCTAACCCCTGTATGTCCCTACACAGCTTAGACAGTGAGCTAAACAAAGAATGGCCCAACAGTCTGAAGAAGCTTCCAGAACATTTATTTGAACCACACTTCTTTTTTGTGAAACTGAAAATACAAAAATGAAAGTTTCAACCTACAGAAATAATTTGTCACATGCTAATCAACTTTTTCACTGTGCTAACTTTACGCCGTTTAGCGAAGTTAAACCAGAGTACAATTCAACGCTAATGCTCTAATTAGCACGTTTTCCTGAACATCATCACTAACACATTCAGTCAAACTTAATCACAAGATAAACTTACAGATTGTCCTGTATCAAGCTCCTACAGTGAACTTCATAGAGAGCACGTTTTCCTTCCTAACCTCTCCACAGGCAGAGCGATGACTAACTAAAGTTAACTTCCTGGTTTAAACAACGATACTCACCACTAGGTAGGAGAACTTTACCATATAAAGGCAATGTTGACTCTAAAACCTAGAGACAGAATACCTATAGTTTTATGTGCTTTTATAGTGCTTATATAGTTTTATACTTTTATATGTGCTTTCATAGTTTTATGCTTTCTTTTTTTGATTTTTAAGATCAGTATTCTTTTTATTATTTTTAGGATCAGTGCTATAGATCTTAGTTCAGTAGAATCTGTTGGAGACTTGTGACTGATCCATAATGACACCTGCTACTATGTCATCCACTTGTGCTTTAAACTGTCACAGAGAGTCGCAGAGTCTTCAGGAAAGAATTCATACTTTACACTCTATAAGGGAGGATGAGAAATATCTGGACTCGATTCTTGCCACACAAACTATTGCCAATAAAACGGTTCCAGCGACTGGCAAAGAAAGAGACATTTCACTACACTGTCATTGGGATGTATTGGGGGCAAAGCCTAAGCTCATCTTGGCTCCAACTTCAACTTCAAATCCAGCAAATAATAACAATAATAATGACTGGACTCTTGTTCGGGGGAGGAAAAGCAACAGAAGCAGATACAACAGCTGTGGCAAACAACTATCTCCAAGAACAAACAGAACATATTGCTGGATAACAGGTATGAAGCTCTCACTTCAACTGGATTAGAAGAAATCAAGCAGTTAAATTTTGGAAATCAAGCTGCACAACCTCGTCAGCATCGGAACAACATCAGCATGCGAAAAAATCACCATGCGAAAAATGTTGGCCACATACATGCCAACCACCAGCTTTTCAACCATGCTAGTCGGCAGCTTGCTACCAAGCATGCTAACAGTGCTGGCCATCAGGATGCGAATCATGTTAGCCATCACCATTCTGCTCGTGTTGGCCGCCGAGGAGGTGGTAAGAGTCCAGGAGCACCGCCGCAGCCCAAAACACTGCTGATTGGGGACTCAGTCATTAGAGATGTAAGGAGCAATATTATTAAGACCTTTTGCTTTCCTCGTGTTAATGTCTGTGAAGTGTTACCAAAGATTCCACAGATACTGCATGACCATCCAGCTGTGGAAAGACTGATTGTACATGTCAGCACTAGTGATGCTTACAAACAACAGTCTGAGATTCTAAAAGAAGATTTTAACCACCTGCTTGATATTATTTTCCCCTCCTGAAGTGTTCATCTCTGGACCTATACCAACTGCGCACCAGGGCAGTGGACATTTCACCAGACTGCTGGCTCTAAACAGCTGGCTTGCTACAGCCTGTGCCCATAGGAAGCTAAACTTCATTGACAATTTTAAGATCTTTTGGAAGCGTCCTAAGCTTTTTAAAGCTGACCGGCTTCACCCTAACAAGACTGGGACTCATATGCTTGTGGACAATCTGCTCTATGGCATCGCTCACATGAAAATCTCACACCCACTTCCCTTCCTCGTTCCTCTAGTCCCTCCTTCTAATTCCGTTTCTCTCTCCTCACTGGGTGTGGCTGTCCCTACTTCCGGTTTTCTATTTCTAGATCTCCTTGTGCAGACTGGCTTTGCGAAGTATTTGGTTTGCCCAGCATACCTATTCTAAGCGTCTTTATAAATCTCTCTAGATTAGGGTTGTCTCGTCGGGTTATTCTTCCTGGTTCCTTGCGAGTGCTTGTGTTTTCCCCGTGACTGGTTTCCCGTGTGTTTGGTGAGTGTGCGTCTGCTGTGGGTGTGTGTGTTGGGTGCGTGCTTGCCTTCCCACGTGCTTATGTGTGCGGGTGTGCGTCTTCCCCTCCGTTTTGGTATCATGCTCCTGTTTGTGTATTTTGTTTCTCAGCTTAGGCTTCCTTTCTTTTTCTATTTTCTGGTTTAAGGAGCTTCCCGTTTTTGTTTGCAGTGCGTCGGGTCGGCTGGCTGTTTGTGCATTGGTCTAGCAGCGCCAGTGCCTCAGCCAGCATGCTCGTGCACTGGTATATGTCTCTCACTTTCTCGCTTGTATATAGTGTACTAACTCTCCACTTCTCTGTGTCTTGTCACCCTTCCAGTACTAACAATCAGTGTCCCGGACCCCTCTCTCTCTCCTCACCTTTCGCTGCCTCACTCTCTATCTCTTTTCTCTCACACTCGCTCACCCTGGCCCGCTTAGCCAGTCTCACTCACTTCACTTCCCCTCTGTCTGGTCTCCGGAGCCCTTCTGCTCCGTCTTCCCAGCTTCTTTCCCTGTCCTATTCCTTCCTCTCCATTGGTCAGCTGCTCTATTCCTTGTGTTTCCCTCTTCCATACGCTCAACCCAGTTGTTTGTTGTTTTGGGCTGGTCTGTGTCCTGTGCTTTGTCTCCCAGCAGATTCCTCGCGATGCCCGCTTCCCCTGTCATCGCCCTTCCTCCCGTCTCATCTCCTGGGACCTCCAAGCACGGCACCTCCTCTCCTGATCACATTCCCTGCCTGCCGCTTGCATTCTCCTCATTTCATGCCATTGTTCTGTCCTACTCAGTTTATTCAATAAAGTGGACTTTTGTTCTGCATCAGCATCTCCTCAATTCATCAGTTCATAACAGTAACAAATAAAATATAAGGCCAAACAATGTGTTACGAACTTAGGCATCATTTTTGATAATGAACTCAGCATTAAATCTCACATTATGACTACATGCAGGACAGCTTACTTTCCGAGTAGGTCCGAGACATGCTCTCTCCTGCTGACAGTGAAAAACTTGTCCATGCATTTATCACATCAAGGTTAGATTATTGTAATGCTGTTTTATCTGCTCTCCCGAAGAGCTCTATTTCACACCTACAACAAGTCCAGAATGCTGCTGCTAGGGTCCCGCAGGAGAAAGAGGGATCATATTTCACCTGCATTCCACTCACTGCACTGTTACTGGTTAGTTTTAGAATAGATTTTAAGGTTCTGATGATGGTTTTGAAATGCCTTCATGGCCTTGTTCCTCATTACCTTAGTGGAATGATTGTTAGATATGTTCCGGGTCTCACAGGTCTTCAAACAGTAATCTACTGGTGATTCCCAAAAGCCGGTTAACACTAGAATGACTAAAGCTACGAAAATTTTCGTAAGGGAAATCAGCCACCCTGTTGCCCACTCCCCTGCTGTGAAGCG
>JAOVVG010183666.1:0-10126 GCA_028566375.1 Leptodoras nelsoni | reverse complement strand
AGCTCTGCTTAGAACCTTCTTAAGATCCAGTGGTGCAAAATGCAAATTCTTCCAATTTTTTAGCTGGTCTTAAGATTATGATCAGGAGTGTATATATATACAGTATATATATATATATATATATGTATATGATGTGTATATATATATGATGTGTATCTCTTGGTCTAGTTCAGCACACGCAACCACAATCATGGGGAAGAATGCTGAATAGACAGTTGACAAGAAGATAATCATCAACACCCTCCACAAGGCCACAGAAGGTCATTGGCTGTTCAACTGTCTGTTCACAAAAGAAATAATCTAATAATTTGAGATACTGGATTTCTGCTTTTCATGAGCTATAAGCCATAATGATCAAAATGAAAAAAAAAATGCTTTAACTCTGTTTCTTGACATGCAATGAATATAAAATATGGCAGTTTACCTTTTTCAAATTAAATCATGAAAAAAATGAACTTTTACTACTATATTCTAATTTTTTGAGATGCACTAGTAATAGATTGTGCCATGGCCCATGTTAGCATTGTTGAGAGAATGGATGCACTGACCTCACATTCTACTACTAGTATACGCAGAATTTCGTTGGTTGTCAGTATAATCCCACCAATAAGAAAGTGACAAATATTTTACTTAAAAACTTTTAATTTCTCCGAAACAATCCAGAGACTGCTTCCCTTTTTAAAGATTCTCCATTTATTTCCCACAGACGGGGTAAAAACATATAAGGACCCGCTTGCCAGGAGTTAATTAACTGATCAGGCTAATAGAACTTGTGGCACACTTGCGTGCAACCATCCCAGATGTTCCACATGCAAATTTTTCAACACAGCCACTAAAATAACTGGCCCAAATGGCTCGTAATTTATTAGTCGTCACTCCTCATGCATCACTGCAGGAGTTTATTGTCTTGTAAGACGTGTAATCAGTTATACATTGGAAGAACCTAGCTGAGGAGAGGTGACTAGCGGATCATTCTGTTGAGTGCTTTCACACTATCAGAATGAAGGATCCCTTTCCAGTAGCAAGACACTTCAACAGCAATTTATTATTTATAATTTATTTTTGCAGAGTATTACCTTTCATATCCAACACAGTCCAAATTAACCACCCTACCTAGAAATGTTATTATTATATTGCCTTCATTAAAGATTTTATTATTACCGATTATATTTACCTTTACCAATTCATTTGTAGAATGAAGTTAATCATTTTAATCATTTTAGGAAAATATAAAATGTAAATCACTTTCTGTACCTCTCTAGATCTTTTATTGTTCTCAGTCTTTACTAACTTTCTACTTAAAAAAAAAGGTCATTTTTGTGTGCAAGTGTCCACTGAACACCTTAGGCTTAGGTGAAGATTCAAGTTATGTGCAGGGAATAAAATGTTGAAACACATTTTATCAGCATGTAAGGGTAGTTTGTCAAAGGGATGCTACGTTTGGAGGCATAATGAAGTGCTTAGCTTCTTAATGGGTTTATTCCATAAGAAGTGCTTAGAGGTTAGCACTTTGCCCGCTGATTGAATGTGTTGGTGTAGTATTGGAGGTAAATATAGGAAGTTTCTGTGAATTCAGTTGTTGATGTAGTGTGTGGGGTCCACATGAAAATTGTGGCAATGAGTATGCATTAATGGTGCCAGTGGGGCTAAGGTAGTTATGGCTTTAGCCACCAGGGAGGCTGATGTGTGTCTACAATTAAGAGGGGATGGAGGGACACCAGACCTCACTGCTGAGCCTTTATGGGGTTTTTGGACTTAATTCAACAAAATGCAAAAGAAGAGAGATGCCTACCTAATGACCCCCGTAATGAACTTGCATGGTTACTAGGGAGGTTAGAATATGGTTGAAGAGGACTGGGCCATATGTGTAACCACAATGATTAGGCACAGGATTGTGTATCACCTTGTTCTTTTTCACTTCAATCAACATAGTAATAGTGATGAAAATGGCCTTTTTAAGTAGCAGGGTAGTGGCACATATGTGCTGCTGTGGTCATACAGGCAACAGAATTATATGCATAGACTTGTATATTTCACTGAAAACCCTTTTCGTTCACCCCACTGAGTGTGTGGCTGCTAGACACAGTCCATCTGTTCTCCATTATCTGTCCCTGAGATGCCACTGTTCCAGCTACTTTCTGTCATTGTCAGGAATTGACCATCACAGTGCTCATCCCTCATCATTCTCATCATCAGCAAAACATCATATCTGACCTCAGATGAGCAGCAATAGCACAAACTCTGGAGTACCCTCACTCAGAGTGAGCTGATTATGGTCCCCGGCAAGAGATCAAAGTGATCACAATGTGTACTGTATTTCTGCTACACCCAGCTATGATTCAAGATATCAATTCAGTCATTTTTCATAACCATGTCCCACAGGCATTTTTTTTATTTCTGAACTGCTTGGGTTTTTATAATGTGGCGTGATTTATAGAGTTCAGTGAATATAAGAATATTGTGACATTATGCTGCTATGAGTAAAGAGAAGGAATCTGTCTTATCATTTATCATGGAGCGGTGAGTCTTATTGTTTATTTCATCTGCATTTAGTTATTTTGCAGACACTTTTCTCCAGAGCAAACTCATTTTGATTAATACAAGTAATTAGAGTAATATAGGATGAACTGAAAAGAGCTAACTCAATAATGAACGAAATGCATAATTAATATTGGATTGTTTCTTTATAATGGCTGATTAAAATGTTTATATTTGACTTTATATTAAATAAATGTTCTTGCTTTTTTTAGAATCATTAAGAGGGAGGTGTGCACTAAACGTTTTTTTTTTATTAAATGTTATTAAATATAGCAGAAATATATCATACACAGCATAAAATAAAATAAATAAATAATAGTAATAATAACAGAAAGCTTGAAAATAGCTGGCATCTTATACACATTATGATTATCATGTTGTGGTTGTGTGCACAATTATCAAAGCACAAATAATACAAATAGTAGAAAAGTCACATCCAAGCTTTAGTCAAATCTCAATAACTGAAGTTCCAGAAAAATACTTGGTATGGCCCCGATGGGATCTTGCAGGGAACGTAGCACAGTCCTCACGCTGATGTTTATTGAGGCCCCAGAATTGAATGTTAGGCAATAGGCAATATTGCACGCCTATCATGTGAAACGATTCTTGCCAGCGTTGTTATGTTCACCCAGTCTTTTCTGAAATGCTATGACCCATCTCACTCATTTTTCTGGTACTTCAGTATACGTACATCCTTATGTTTCATTATTTTTATACTACATTAGGATTCATAAGGTGACTCCTAATGAATGCCATATATACACCAATTTCCAGTGTGACAAGTTCATTGCATTGCACTGTGTAGCTGAGTTTGTGACACTGACACTTCATTTATTGTCACTATTGATTAGACTGTTTTATGTACTCATATATAACAAATTTTAGGAGGTCTAAAAGGAATGGATATTCTGTGACTATACTCGTTCTAAGTTGTTAGAAATAAAACTTCAGTGCCAATTACAAATAATATAGTTGACTCTCATAAATCCTGACATTGAAGTAACTTGATCAGACCTTCCTGAAAGGCAGTTTATTATTTATTGTCCATGAAATAATCTTTTACAAATGATACATTTACTATGTAAGACTTGAGTCTTTCATTCTCTCTCTCTCTCTCTCTCTCTCTTTCTTTCTCTTTCCCCTGACACACACACACAGATCTTGTCTTTAATTATAATAATTATTTATTATTAATAATATAAATAATTAATTAATAATTTAAAATATAATATTTATAAATGCAGCTAATTAATGTAGCCTTTACCTCTTTTTTTTTTTACTTTTATTTTTCACAAACTTTTATTTGTGAACACCCTGCTGTTTCCACAATCCATGCATGTCACTTTTGTGTATGTGTGTTTGTACTCTGCAGAGTCAACAGCCCATGAGTGTCAGTTTTTGTATGTGTATGAGCACTCTGCTAGTTCAACAGTCCATGAGTGTTGGTGGAACAATTAGGAGGATTCTACTCAGTACCCATGTAAGAGTACAAACTGATATTGCCATGGAAAATACAGCTGAGTGGGGTCCATCCATACCCTCATTTTGCAGGCCATATTATTAGGCAAAAATTAACACTGGTGAACTTCATGTTCTGGGACTACTGCATTATAGCAAATTGGATTAGAAAGAAACCCAATCTGCTAGTTCAACAAATGTGTAGCTCAGTGGTTAAGGTGCTGGACTACTGACCAGAAGTTCAAATCCCACCACAGCCAAGCTGCATTGCACTCACCTGCTCAGCTGTGTAAATGAGCTAAGTGTAAGTCGCTCTGGATAAGGGCGTCTGCCAAATGTCATACATGTAAATGTAAATGTGGTCATTGTCCTGCTCTGTCTGGTCATGGTAAGCCTTCCGTTGATCTAATAGAGTAAACCACAAGTTACCTCCAAGAACATCCATGATGTCCTGCACTCTCGGACAGGTGAGTCAGCAATGGTCTTCTTGACCATTGTCTATCAGCAATGGCCCTCCTGTTTAATTTCTGGTAGTCAATGCACAAGCGTAGTGTTTCGTCTTCTTTTCTAATTCACACCACTGGAAATGCATAAGGTGAGTTGGAATTTGTCACCCAACCTTGCGCAATGAGATCATGCAGGTAGTCTTTCATCTCCCTGTATAATGGCTTTGGCACACTAAGTAAGCTTTTGTGAAAGGTTCAGTATCTTTTAATGAAATGTGAAGTTGTAACTTGTTAATGCAGCCAAAATTGTCATCAGTTTGAAAATGAGCTGGACTCCTCTCTGAGCATTTTACATACCACATCTCTCTCTGGTTTATCAAGATGACTCAGGTCAATTGGGGGATCCCACTCTTAACCAGCAGTCTGTTTTACCCCTACCTCCGCATGGGTTACAGCAATGTGGGCTGATGGAGGGCAGCCCTCCAATATTGTGGCTGGATAAGCTGCGTAAATTAGTTGTACATTTCCGATGGCTATTCTCCTGGTCAACACGATATTGTGGTCTGTGGGGTTCAGTAACAGTAACACATGGCTTGGCATTTAAAAATTCACCAGTGCCTTTGGGAATTCAAGTCCATCTGACCACTGTGGATTAGGAGCAGGCTCAAACAACAAGTTGATGTCTTCCTGCAATGGCCGTGCTTGTACGCGACACTCAACTTGAAGGGAGGTGTGTTTTGGCACATTAACAGTTCCATTGGTTGTCTTAATGTCATACTCAAATAATTTTCCAGCACTCACATGTTCTACTAATGCTTGTGCACCGCTCATTTTAAGGCCTAGAAAAGCTACTCTCATACTTTGAGCTAGTTGTTCCTTGGTGATTACACCTTTCTACAGCTGTGTTACACATCTGTGTTAATTCACTGTCCACAATCAGCCCAATCAAGTTGGAACCTATAATCAGTTGAGCTAGTTCATCACCACCCATCACGAGTGTGGGAACAACCACTTCAGGGGTGGGAGTGGCCACAGGGGACAACTTGAAAGTCACTTCTACCCAACCAGTGTAAGGTATACTTTCTCCACTGGCTGCCACTATGTTGAGAGTGGGCTTTGCATCCAAAATCTCAGTAAGGGCTCTGGCAAATGTGTTTCTTTCCACTGCTCATCCTTGATGGTGAATTGAGATCCTGAATCCTACAAATCTCTGACCATTTGACCCTGAACATAACAGTCAACCAGATATTCTGTTCCAATTAATGGGGCCTTTCTGACTTCATTCTTCCTCCCTGAAATATTTGTATGAGTCGTCATCTGAAAGGGTGGTGTACTGTTGCCTGTGAACACTCCAATGATTTGCTTGGAATCCCTTGGAACAATACAGTGCTCCCTTACACCATGCACACTGCTTCAATTTCACCCCATCCCCCTTTTTGCCACAGTGCACAAACCTTGGGCCATTAAGATATAGCTGTAGCCCTGTGGAAGTGGCCCCCCTCATTTAAAGAGGCATATCTTGGTTGTCTCTGCCCTTTAGCTCTGCAATTAGCCATAAAGTGTTCGCTGCTGCCACATCTGAAGCAGTGGATGCATTCTCTTTCAAACCCATGCTGCTGACACTTGGGACACTGCCTTTTGCGGTTATGACTTGGTGGTGGCAAAGAAAATTGTGGGACGAATGGGTGTTGTATGGCAGACGTTAGATGGTATGATTGTAGTTGTTTGTTTTGGGAAAAACAAGGGTTGTTGAATAGTCTCCTTGATCTGGAACAATTCTGCCCTAAGCTCTTTTAGCAAAGCCATACCAGACTTGACTTCTTCAAGCTCTGTAAGTACCTCTGGATGTAATTTACATTGTTTTGATTGACTTGCTTTTTCTTTTTTTTCAACAGGTGTGAGTTCTGAGTGTGTGGAATGCACAGCAACAGGTCGTTGAGGAACAGCCATCTTCCTTTTGTTATGTCTCTCAGTGTCATATGCACATGCGGTGTTCTGTCTTTCAAGTAGGAGCTCATCAGAAATATTACTCTGCTCTAGACAGGGCTGAAGATCATGCTTAATGTTGTCATTGTGAAAGCCAGTCAAGACAGTGTGGAGAAACATGTTCTGTACCAAATCTGGATCATATTTTAAACCCTACTTAGACTCCTGTGAAGCAAACAGAATATTCTGTCTCAAGTCCAAAGCACAGATGAGGAAGGACAGTAGTGTTTCTTTAATGCCTAAGCAATGTAAATTGTTTATACAACTCTGTTGCACTCCTCTCTTGGTAGTGAGAACAGAGAATTCCATGTACAGTTAAATTAGCCTTTCCTTCCAGATAACTACATAGCTGCATGCCTGGTGCGATGGCTCTAATAACTGCATCCACTATCTCAGATTCTGGAAAACCCTTGATCAAGACGTTCAATCTGATGAGCTAAACTTGATCGGTTAATTGGTCTTTCTGTCCTGGCTCACCAATGTGACCTGATATCTTGAACTATTTGTGCCAGTGGGGGAATGCTTGAGACTGGAAAGTATTTTGAATCAGTGCACTATCACTAGGGTTTCTTTGAGATCCTCCATTTTTCACCTGCACCTCAGTCTGTTGTTGTATAGATAACAGCCGAAACTGCATCTCCTCAATTTAGGAGCTTATTATGCTCTGACGCTTGTTTTTACCTGCCAAATGCTCAAGATTTGGCTCTGCAATGGTCAGAAAGTCACACAGTTCCACTAAATTTTCTCTGGACATTTGGCATAAATTGCTTAAAATCTTCAGCTGCAGTCTTTCTATCTCTGAAGAATCCATTGTTACAGATGTGATGTGGGCAGTAAAGAAATGTGGTGACTACACTTTTATGCAAGCAGTAGTTATACCACTCCAGTTACCTCAGGTTATCTCAAATGACTAGCCTCATTGCCTTAAATTTAGAACTCTGCTGTCTCTCCTGCCTGGTTTGTGAACACTTTCCTAGGTAAGTTGAGGGTCTGAGTGATGGCTGGGTTTAGCAATTTCCTGTGGTAGCTGTTCCACCTTGCCAACTCATCCCAGCAGTGCCTCCAAAATGTTACACCCCCTGAGAGTGGGGATGGATGATTAAATGTTAGTCAAAAAACGAAGCACGATGCTCTGGCTGCTGCATTACTTTATGAATAACGCAATTCCAGCACACACTCTCTAATTTCCCCACCACCAGCATTCCAATCTCACTGTGTTAAATAATCACATGACCAATAAAAAAAACAGCAAGTAGTTATGTTGAAAACAACAAACAAAAATAAAGAAATAATCCATATAACAATGTGATGCTCATTAGAGCATATACAAGTTCTTGTCCTATTACATTTGACTACTATCATATGCTCAACTACAGGTCAGGAAAATTTATTTCTTAAGAACACACAGAATGCTGAAAAGAGCAATATACATGGAGAATTTAATTCACTTCAACAAAGCAGAAGGTCTCAGAGGAACACAAGAAAGAGAGATATTAATACCTACTTAATGTGGAAGGCCAGAAGATATTTAAGTATGCACTTTTCAGCACAGTTTTAAAATTCAAGAAAAGCACAACAGAAAAAAAAAGACAACTTGACAGAAGGCCCATCACAGACTTGCAGCTTTCACTGCTTCTATTTCAAGTTTATGCTCTACAGTGTGTGTGTGCATGCATTTGTGCATGTTTTGCAAGCTTTGCCAGCTTCTCAATCTCTCTGTCTCTCTCTCTCTCTCTCTCTCTCTCTCTCTCTCACCAATTATTTGAGTCATAAAAAGTGCAGACACCAATAAATAGACTGGTGGCATGAAAACACAGATGAGAATCATCATGTTACCTGTCAGCTAAACTCTCTTCCCCTCTGTCCACAGCTGATGCTGATGCATGCCCCCACCGCCACTGGAGCCTTTCCACCATTGCTGTTGGGAGTTGACACCAGTACCATCTGCTCAGTGATCTGTTCCACATCCTACTCCTCTTCCATCAACCACCATTACCAGGAGTACTTTGGCTGCTGGAGTAAAAGAAGCGGCACCTGACATCAGGGAGCTGCACCAACCGGAAATGTCGGGCAGTGCTCCTCAGGTGTCTCGCTGACACACTGCAGGACCCCCTTCTTGATGCTGGAATATTCCAGCTGTGTCTGTATCAGCAGATGCTGGGCAGCAAGATAGGCTTCCCCTTATAGCAGAGTCTATTCCTCCTCCGGCCATTCCCATGCAGTGGCTGCATGCCTGAGCATCTCCAGAAAGGCTGAGGGGTTCAAAGTGCAGCTGCTGCTTGTTGCACAGGTCGAGGAGTGCTTGGTGTTGGGTTTGGTAAAGGATGACAAAGGCCTTAAGGATCTTCCCAAGCAGGGAGGCTTTCATGGTGTCACTGAAATGTTCTCCAAATGTCATTGAAATGTGTGCGGGTTTGGAGGAAGACTCAGGGGACAGGCAAAATTTTAGCTGAGCTTCTACTCATGTTTATTCAGGCTGCGCTTTTAAGCACACCTTTAAAAAGTCAACAAAAGCTAAATAATTAAACATAACTGTGCCGGACATGCAGCTTTTGCTCCAGCAAGTTCAAGTGTGTCTGTCTGTGTGTGTGTGTGTGTGTGTGTGTGTGCATTCATGCATGTCTTGCAAGCTCCACCAGCTCTTTCTCTCTCTCTCTCTCTCTCTTTCTCTCTGTGCTTTCAATGATTCCTGTAATCAATGAGAGAGAGAAAGAGATACAAATAATAGATTGGCCATAATAAATAAGACACGTGAGAATCATCATGCATTAATTGCTGGCTCCATCCACCTCCCTCTAGCTAGAGCTGATGTTCAGCTATGCCCTCACTGCCACAATTATCAATCATCAGCTATTTATACTGTTTAACATTAAAATTTTTTGGGAAGCACACCTCTTTTTTGAAGTGGTAACAAGAAGCTCCGTTATGAAACAAATCATAACCATTTCAAATGGATATGTCCTATTCATATGTATGAACTGGTCACCAATAACCATTAATTAAGCCATTTAAATTAGTATTAAAGCATAATTTAAAGAAGGTCATTCAGTACTTTGAACTCAGAACTTTGAAAGCAATTAATTTTATGGAGCTGGACTTTCACAAATACTCCTGTGTTAAAGTTTACTCAGTTCTCTCAGTCCATGCTATGAGAATTTTTTTTTTTTGCATTTTGTTTGACATTAGCTGTTAACATATTGACATTGTATTTCTTAACTTCTTTATCACTCATGTTCCCTCCCGTTATTTGTTTTCACCTTGCGTATGTTTTGTGTTCTCTGGGATCATGGATATATTAATATTTATTGCATGATAAATGTCATGTTAAAACTGTTCCTCACTTTGTCTAAGTCTCTGGATGTTCCTATTCCCTTATCTCTCAGCCATACTATGAATTCATCTGACCCTAGATAAATACCTCAGATCAAATATTGCATCTACTGAATAAAGATCAAAATGGTGTTACATTTGACTCACATCTCCTGGATGTTCTCTGCATCTAAGACTGAAGTAATATTCATGCAAAATACCCTGGGTTTAATTTGTTTAGTTCCAGCTTGATCATGTAGAGTACAGGCCAAAAGTTTGGACACACCTTCTCATTCAATGAGTTTTCTACATGGACTATTTACATTGTAGATTCTCACTGAAGGCATCAAAACTAGTTCATTCATAATATAATTCATATTATAAAATAA
>JAOVVG010183663.1:0-10126 GCA_028566375.1 Leptodoras nelsoni | reverse complement strand
GTGTTTACCTGTGTTGTCTTTGACTAATATTTAAATTGGTTTGATGTTCCGAAACATTGAAGTGTGACAAACATGCAAAAAATCAGGAAACCAGGGAGGGGGCAAACACTTTTTCACACCACTGTAGAAGATGGAGCAATTTCAAGGTATTTCGAGCAATAGTGTGGTGACTGGTGATGTTACATTCATGGTCTTTTGCAGACGCTCCAGAGCGCCTTACATTTATCGCATTTACACAACTGAGCAGTTGCAGGTTAGGGGCCTTGCTCAGGGGCCCAACAGTGATTTGGACTCACGACCTTCTGGTCACTAGTCCAACATCTTAACCACTGAGCTGCGCTGCCCCTTGTTATGTTCCGATATATTATGCGAATAATTCACCACCCAAATAATAGCTAGTTATCAGTGATGGTCCTATGGTAGTCCTGTTCCGTTAACGGGAGACTGACAGATTGTACGGTATAAGACATGGACTGCAATCAGTAACCATACCCAGAACTATACAGGTGTACCCAAAGTGCATCTGTATCGACCTGATAAAATGACCAAGGAGTATAGTTGTGCGGAAGGTGTACCTAATAAACTGGCAGTGAGTTCTGTTGCTACACTAAAGGATTTTCAAGTCAAAACTTTTACTCGTAAGAACGCACACACTTGGCATTTTTACTATACGAGTTTCTGTGGAGAAACTCACATGATCAAATAAGACATCAGAGCAAAATTTTTATGGCATTTGGCAGACACCCTTATCCAGAGTGATTTATCTAGATTTATCTGATCTATACAACTGAGCAGTTGAGGGTTAAGGGCCATGCTCAAGGGCCCAACAGAGGCAGCTTGTCTGTGATGGATTTGAACTCACAACCTTCCGATCAGTAGTCCAATGTCTTAACCACTGAACTACCACAAACAAAATACGAGAAATAACCCTGCTCTTTTCACACAAAAGGATTATTAATTGTCACGCTACAGGATTTCAAGCCGTAAGTGTTGCACATGTTTCCAAATCAGGGAGGCTCTGATTGACCCTGTGATATTAAGATTATGTCTGTAAACTCCTCACACTACAGGTTCTTGTGATCAAGATCGTCCTCGAATTATGGTACGTCCCCGCGATGGTAGGAGTGGCCAATCGGACCCGATATTGGCATATAGGAAGCCTATAGTTGTGTTAAGGAATTATCATTAATGTATGCTGCTTTTTTTTTCCCCCTCCCTAGTCTTCATCTGTGGCCATCACCACCAGTACATACAATCTAACTGCAGGTAAGATCCCCCTGCCACTTTATTTCCCATGACTAGATGATATCGTGATATCGAGACTAGATCTCTGTTTGGCCAGCACTTCTGGTGTTGGATTCACATGGTGTTGGATTGTTTTATTTTTATTGATTAATGAGTGAATGATGGCCCTGAGAATTCTTACATTTACGGCAATTGGCAGACACCCTTATCCAGAGTGACTTACATTTACCTCATTTATACAGCTGAGCAGTTGACCGTTAAGGGCCATGCTCAAGGGCCCAACAGTGGCAGCCTGGTGGTGCTGGGGCTTGAACCCCCAACCTTCTATTCAGTAACCCAACATGTTAATCACTGAGCCATCACTGCCCAATTCTTAGTGATTAAGAGGTCAAATACAGCTAAAGTAATTTTTTGGCATTGGACAACCAGAACATCCGTCAGTAACTACGCAGTGTGGTGTTTAGTCCCATAAAGATATAAATTATTTAATTGAATATCAAGAAATATTGCTTACATTCATTATGTGATCTTTTTAGCTGTTATATGTTTATCGTAATAGCTTATTAATTGTGATGTTAAGCTCGGGTAGTACAGAAGGGTGCAGAGTGGGGCTCTACCTCATCCTGCTGTGCCAATTTAATAATGAGGAGTTGATCTGTAGGACAGGTGAAATACCGGTCATGCATGTTTACATGTAGTATTTATTTGACATTTGGTTATCTCATTAGTGGGTTTTTTTAACTGTATATCTAGCCCCTGGATATGGAACGTGGTGTAACTTGTAACCTGTTTTGCTAGACAGTTTTTTCTGCTATTCTGCTGACATCAGATTATTTTTTAAACCACTGATCATTCGTATGTCTTTCGCTATTTCATAATTGCATTTCATAATTGCATTTCATTCCAGTGTATACAAGTTGATATGATGGTGTGCAGGTCAGCATTGCAGCTGTTCATAAAAAGGAGTTTTTATGTTGTGTTATGTATATTATGTATGTAGATTATGCCACATTTCTTCTAATTGAAGTGTGGGCCCAATATATTACAGCAATGAGTTATAGTGATTATACTGATGAGCGGTTCTGTAATGAGCTTTTGTACGGTTGTTTTGTACTTGCAGATAAAAAGGCTGGAAATACATGCATGGCGTTGCCTAAACCCTATGGGTTACAACCGCCTGGGCGAGGGAGATTTGGTCTTAAGCCACCTGGGAGTGCTGTTTCCTCAGAAGTAACTGGTCATGCTCAGACTACCAGCAAACCAACTGCTTTATCCGGTACTTCATTGTAGTTTTTTTTTTTTCTTCCAAATGTATTATTCCTTCTGACCTGGTGTATGTTACTAAATTGGTTTGGTCTGTTTACTGTGTTCTACCTCATTTAAAGGTATAAGGACAAGGAATTCACTGCTTCCAGGTTTTGCTCAGAAGCATGCTATCAGTGATGCCTTGCCACTGGCAAAAAGGAAAAGAACTGGTATGATCATTTACTTGGTAATCATTTAGGTAATTGGCGCACTCTATCGGGCCTCATTTATTAAGCTGAATACGAACAGATTTATTCATGCATTGTTTATTAACGTTTACATTAGAAATGTACATTTACATTAGAAGTGTGAATTTGCATCCTACTCGTGCCATTGAGTGTGTGTAAATATGTGCACTAGAAGACTAACTAATGTTAGTCCTTGACTTGATCAGCTTGCATGGATTCCTGCGCTTACAGATTATACGTCAGCTGAATTTATATTGCTTGTTTTTTTATTATGTTTATAGCTTTTAGCAGATGCCCTTATCTAGAGCGACTTACAGGAAGAGAGTTACTTTGGATTTTGTGTGTTTCAACACGTGTTGCATTTTGACACACTACATATGATTCGTCGGATTCATGGTAGACTTGCTATACGTAATGTCATGATTTTAAATCTTGCAGCGTGTTGAAATGGCAAAAGAATGATTTTATGTCTCGCCATGCAAACAGGAATGTGCAATACATTCACCATACGTTGTTTGATGTGACTCACGCTTAACAGGTTATTGGTATACTGTTTCTAGGCAGTTCTTCGGATTAATTCCAGTTTTGGTGTACAGTGTAGCCATGGAGAAAGGATTAATTTGTCTACCTGGGTTGTTTGGGTTGTTTCACCAGTCTGATGAGAGACAGGATGTTTAACTGATCAAATAAAGTAGTTGTAGCGTAGGGGTTGGTCAAGAGTTGCCTACGTCGTGATATACCCCTTGAGACACATTCGGGCGAGGGTCACTGTCATGTTTGTTTGGGTTTAGAGCACCATTGGTTATCTACCAATGTTGGGTGGCAGTTTACATGCTTAGTAACAAAAAACACTTATATATTTATGGTCTTCAGGGCTTTCCGTGCCATAAAAAAGCTTGGGTGCAGTCTTTTTGCGGAGCTCCTTAAGCCGAATGAACATAGAAATGCATTTAGGTGACATCAGAATGAATGTAAAAACGATGGTGAGTTCGGTGTGCTGACAGAAAACGGAGAAATGACTTCATTTCAAACAGAATGGTAAGGTGGGTCTGTTTACTGTGCAGCCAAAAGATTTTCTTTTGAAAGGAGAAGACCAAAATTGGGCAACAAGCTCTGTTTCCCAACAAAAATGGGAAATGACAGCTATTGTTTTGTTTTTTTTTTGAAAATGGAGAAAATGACCCTTTATCTGATTTTCTTTGATGTGCTTATAAACGGAAATTGGGAATCATAAGACTTTTAGTCACTCACTCACTCATTATCTAAGCTGCTTACCCTACTCCTGGGTCCTTCTTGCTTTGAGGCAACAGTGCTACCTGCTACAACTCCCTGAATGTGGAAATCATTTTTCGCAGTTTTCCTGACCTAGATTTTGGTGATCGTAAGTTGTATGCGTACACGTTTGTCAGGAGTGCTAGTTGGTGGCGTATTTGATTTGGAGCCAGACATCCGTGAGATGAACGTAAACATGTCATTGCACAAATATGCAGGTGTTACTGCAGAAAAGTGCCATGGTTGGGTTTTATATTCAACATTAATCAGAAATGTCTATTGAATGTATTCAATAGACCTATGTCACAAGCCCTTTTAATCATTTTGAAAATGATTTATTCTTCTTTTTTAAATAGTTAAAACAATACAAGTTTTAATTTGATTTAATTTTCAGACATTTGTCTTCCTGAGCTGTGAGATGTTAAGGTCAGTTTACCATATGGGGACTAATTACATCCAGACTGATATTACTGGGGGTTATTCTAGAAAGGAGCTGTAACAAGCTCTGAGCCTAACCCTGAACACTGAATTTATGAACATCAACTTGGAAAACTCTGAGTTTTCAGGTCCAGAACTGGTTTAGTTCTATAAAGTGTCAGTGATCTTCACTTTTACTATGATTCACCATGGCCACTGGTGAGCAGAAAAAAGAGGAGGGTAAATAGTACTAGACAAGCTAGAAAAACTAAAAAAGACATGATAATATAAACCAAGACACATGCATTTAAAATATTAAATGACGCATTACAAATGCTAACAATAAACAATAATGTTTAAATTAATTAGCTATACAAAGCAGGTGGTGAATGGCATGCTGGGAATCCTCTCCGCATTACCCTCAGTTCTTCTAGCTGGCCACGCCCACACCCTAGTCCAGTGGTGGATGCTGTAATTTTTTAAATGTGTTATGTAACACATTAGGATATTTCTACTTTATAAAGCTTAGTACAATGAACACAATTTAAAAACCTGCTGACTTGGCATAAACAATTGTCAAGCTCACATAGGATGTGTTTGTGTCAAGTGGGCATAAATATTTATGACTCTGACATTTCTGTAGACTCTACACTAAAATAAGCATGGGGGGAAACTCTAGGTTTGTCAGTGAAAAGCTGCCAGTGAGCAGGTTATGTACCCAGAGTCAGTTTCCATGGTAACTGACCTAGAGTTTGAGTTGCCTCTCTTTCTGGAATGGAAAACCCAGTTTCCCTCATCTCAGGGTTAACAAACTCAGCGTTTTAACTGAACCCACTTTCTGGAATACACCCTTGATGTCACAGGGCTTTTTTTTTTGCCAAACAAAAAAGCAGCAGTATGTTTTTCAATTTATTCTCTAAATATAATCAGCTTTTTGAGGTCAAAAATGGAAAAGGTCAAAGAGCTGAATGCATTCAACATACTATTATTAAAGAATCCTGTAAAAGGTTTTCTAGACTTGGTTTAACCTAGGTTTGACCTTTAAAAGTTGTTTAAAGCCAAGCAGATGTGTATGTATCTAAAAACATTGTATAAAACAATTAAAAACAGAATACAATGATTTGCAAATCCCTTTCAACCTATATTCAATTAAATACACTACAAAGACAAGATATTTAATGTTCACATGGATACATTTTATTGTTTTTCGCAAATATTCACTCATTTTGAATTTGATGCCTGCAACATATTCCAAAACAGTTGGGACAGGCACAACAAAAGACTGGGAAAGTTGAGGAATGCTCAAAAAACACCTGTTGGTTTTCGGCCTTGCCGCTTACTTGCAAAGATTTCTCCAGATTCTCTGAAACTTTTTATGATATCATGGACTGTAGATGATGAAATCCCGACATTCCTTGCAATTGCACGTTGGGAAATGTTGTTCTTAAACTATTGGACTATTTGCTCACACAGTTGTTTACAAAGAGGTGAATCTCGCCCCATCTTTGCTTGTGAACGACTGAGCCTTTCAGGGATGCTCCCTTTATACCCAATCATGACACTCACCTGTTTCCAGTTAACCTGTTCACCTGTGGAATCTTCCAAACAGGTGTTTTTTGAGCATTTCTCAACTTTCCCAGTCTGTTGTTGCCCCGGTCCCAACTGTTTTGGAACGTGTTGCAGGCATCAAATTCAACATGAGTGAATATTTGCTAAAAAACAATAAAGTTTATCTGTTTTAACATTAAATATCTTGTTTTTGTAGTATATTTAATTAAATATAGGTTGCAAATCATCATGAAAACAAGCTTTGTGACACATCAAGGACATTAGTCAGCATGCATGAGTTGGGTTGCCCTCAAAGGGTGATGAAGCCAAATGGATTTGTATAGTTTACATCTTTAACAAATGGAGTATAAGATTAGATAGGTAATGTAAGTGTGGTGTGAAAGATGGTTTTTGATTATTTCAAATATTGAATATAAAACTAACTAACTAACAAAGTTTGCATATTTGTGCAAAGACATGTTTACATCCGACTCATGGATGTCATGCTTTATACTCCTTATGATGGAGAGCAGGTCACAAAAAAATCAGTGCAAAATTGAGAACGCACACATTTTAATTCCTGATTTATCAGCACATCAATGAAAATCACATCAATAACTGGTCTTTTTTTCATTTTTTATTGGCTAGACAAGAAATAGAACACAGGTCCAGGTTTTTTTTAACTGACATGTCCATTTTTGACAGATGATGTGATGGCTTTTGATCTTGAGTTCTTCCTTCCCTTCTTCCTAGTCTTCCCTTCCCATCCTTCTGGTACAAATTAATCTTAGTTTCATCTGTCCAAACAGTCTTGTTCCAGAACTGGCCAGTTTTTTTTCATTCGTTTTCTAGAAAAGTCATATCTCAGTGGTTTGAATCTTGAGGTAGACTGTGCATGCACAGTGTGTAACAGATCTCCAAATAATGTATAAATCCAGCTGTAAAATTTGAGTTGTAATTTTCAGACAGCTTTATTAACAGATTGATAAATGAGGCCCATTGTGTGGCTTGACAATATGCTGAAGGTTAGATGAAGATATTTTCCTCATTCAGATCTGCAGAAATGCCTGCCCAGCTGTGCTGAAGCTGTGAACCTGCCCAGCTGTGCTGAAGCTCCACCAGGCTCAGAAGCAAGGGAAGGTGTGGAGAAGAATGTAACCAATTCCACAGATATCACATCAAAGAGAGTCAGTCCTGGTACGAGTATGTGATTTACAGTATAGTTCACTGCCAGTTCTTATTTGTCTTCTTCTTGAATTACTGCATAGCAACCTGTTTTCCATCACCATGATGAGTCAGGCTTTCAAGGCTTCATCAGATGTGCCAGCATTTCCTGTGTTCATTACTTCTGCTCAGGAGTGTTAACCAAAGTCATCAGAGTTTTGAATAGCTGAGCTAAATGGTTAACTTTTTATTATTGCCTATACCATGTTATAATGTAGCTAGCCTATCTCAGCACTGTTTTTAGTTTTGATTTGCCATTGTCCATTTGTGTACCTCTATCACAATGCTGTTGAATTTTGATTTGGTCTGAAATTTCACTGCAACTACACACTGAAGTACCAGGAAAACTGGTACAGGAACCATACATAGCGGTGCCACCTATGCTCATTATTAGTTGCGTCCGTCGGTGTGTATATAAAGCAATAAACATCTTTGGAAGCTTTTAGAGTTGTTTCCCCCATGAGGCAAGTTATCATGATTTTGCGATTTTTAATGTGGTTTAATAGTTGGAGCTTGTGAGATGGGTCATAGCATTTTGGAGGCAGAAGCAAAGTTCATATGAGCACGTATGAACATTTCAGGGGTGTATAATGACTACCAGAAATCCGGCAAAACCTCGAACTTATGACAGCAGCTTGGCCATAAAAGACTCTGGGTGAACGTGACCAGCGTCTGCTGGCAAGAATTGTTTCACGCGATAAGCATGCTACACTGCCTTAAGTAACATCAGAATTCAATGCTGGGGCCTCAACAAATACCAGCGTGAGGACTGTGCAACGCTCCCTCCAAGATCCCGTGAGGGGCCTAGCAAGAATTAACTGGTAGTCCAGTTTTTCTGGTACTTCAGTATATATAGTCTGGCTGCAGGGCATATAGTACACCAGTGTTTGTATGGCATTTCCTCCTTAATTGCAATAATATGCAGGACAATAGAAAGTAAGATTTTGTGATTACATTCATTCTGGTGCCCAAAAAGTTGGAAATATTTTTTTACAGTTAGGACTTTACAGTTAGGGTTTTCCATCAAGCTTTGAAAATAATTCAGCAACTAATGGTAACAGAATATGTAATAAAAGTCCCCCCCTTCCTCACACAGAATGTGGACATTGTACGCTACTTCAAGAGAAATTGCACACATTTCATGAAGAGCTGGGGGGATTTCTTCAACAACGTGGTCAACTACAAGCAGGTTTGTAATATTGTTAGACATCATAACATTGTAGTCTTCTTAAAATTCTCATAAACGTGTGTGTGTGTGTGTGTAATGTGTGTTCAATCTTTTTCAGATTGCAAAAAGTGGGTCTGGCTTCAACAAAAGTTAGCGTCATGTTTAGAGGAGGTTAAGAGTTTACAAACAGGTATTTTTATTGATTAAACCAAAGGATTCTGTTTAGCGTTTTTCCTCATATTCTAGTTGCATTAATGCCATATTGTTTTTGTCACTGTATCTGACCTATTGTCAGTAGTTACAATGCTAAAATTAAACCGTAATCTTTCACAGATCATCATTAAGGAAGGAGAACTTGGCTGGCCTACAAACAAGATGTCCAAGAAACAAGAAAAAAATGTATTAAATGTTTTGTATTAATATGTATAAAATTATTAATATTAAAGTTATTACAAAAACATGGCACATAAGAACAGTCATTACAGCCATTTCAAATCAGTTTTATGTACTTTTGTATTTAACAAAGTTGCTTTCTAATCAAACTGTTTGTTACCCATTTTAATGTTTTTGCTGTCTTGATATTTAATGAATTAAAGATACACTAAGTAATTTCAAACGCTGTACCTTTTTTTTAACACAACACACACTCTGTAGCACTGAAGCTTATTGAAAAGTGCTTTAGTTTTAGCTTCATTCAGGTAACAGTATAGTATGGAGTAGTGTTTGTATAGCTCCTGGCATAATTAAGCTGTTTTTCTGGCACATAATACACAGAATGTGTAACTTCCCAAGTTCAGCCATGTCGCACCCTTCACTGCATGAGATATAAAGCCCTGATGCTGGCCTACAAAATGATCCAGCCCCTCCATACCTGATGGTAATCGTCAAAGCCTGATGTGTAGAACCGTTTGTGCCTGAGGTACAGCTTGAATTGACCCACCAACACCCCCCCCCCCCCCCCGCATGTCCGAGCAGCAGAATCACTTGCTGTCTTAAAATTCCTAATCCTAAACTTAAAATGCTGTCCTAAACTGAAGACCCACCTCTTTCAATGGCACAGGAATGAGCATTAACTCAAAGCTCTTACTGTACTTTCAGTACTTATTGTATTGGCTATGTCTTGCTCTTCACTGGTTTGGGATATTTTAGGAGTAGGTTTGGGATGTAGGACTTGTTTTGCTTGTCATTTTTGCATTTGGTATTGTATGGCTAATTTCTGTCAGTATTCTAGCTCAAAGTACAGTACCTTGAGTTCGGGTCTACCAGCACTAGCTTTGGATATTCCAAGTTAATTATTAAGCATTTTATTAAGTGGATAAGAGGGTCTTACTAAATGCGATAAATGTAAATGTAAGAACAATTGTGTAATAGGGAGTGGTTACAGACCTGACAGAATGTACATAGAGGTTCTGTGGTTTATGCAGTAATGGTGTTGCATCAGAGAGGATGCGTCACATGTGGACACCCTGTACTGGTTAAATGTGTTTGGGAATGGTGTAACAATAATAACCAATGACTTCCTTTATCGCCATGTATTATGCAAAGTTGCAGATTCTTTGAGAGCTGGAACACCTGCTCCAGCTGCTGCATGATGACTTTGTAAATGCAGGTTGTTGACATCAATTCATTATAGGATTATTGTGTCCTTTCATCATTGTTGTATACCACAATGGGTGACACGTTGGCTCGGTGGGTAGCACTGTTGCCTCACAGCAAGAAGGTCCTGGGTTCGATCCCCGGGTGGGGCGGTCTGGGTCCT
>JAOVVG010183627.1:0-10132 GCA_028566375.1 Leptodoras nelsoni | reverse complement strand
AGACTCCACACAGAAAGGACCCAGACCGCCCCACCCGGGGATCAAACCCGGGACCTTCTTGCTGTGAGGTGACGGTGCTACCCACCGAGCCATCATGTCGCCCACCACCACAGACAAATAACCCCAATTCACTAAGTTGATTAAACTGAAGGTTTCTGATATACTCCAACTCTGCTACTTCACTTTAATTCGCTTTAATTTGCCTCTATTGTAAAGAAATTTAGCTCGTCAATCTTTCAAATAAGGACATTGTGGATCTAATGAAATCAGACATAATTTTATAAGCAACTGGAGATTGGAGTAATTATGATGGTTTTTGATTGCTGATAAGTGTACTCCAATGGCACTTACATAGTGTAGCTAGCTAGATGATGCATAAATGATTCCTTCCTAAACAAGGAAAGGACTGAAAACTATGGATAAATAGTAAAACTATTTCATATGACAGGCATGATTCCTGTTACTGCCCTAGCATGCAGACACAGACACAGAAGAGGTAATATCATTAACTGCCCTTCCTTCTGCTTCCCCTCCCCTCATCCATCCATCCATCCAACAAAGCATCCACAGAGCGAGCATGGGGCAATATGACTCAATGCCACAATGGATCTCTGGACAATTCTCAATCTGCGTTGTTGTCTGTACTTGTGCTCATGAGCTCAAATCTGCCCGTGTTATCAAGGATGCACCGGGAAGTCCACTTGTTGGAACAATCAGATATCCCAGAATGCATTTCGCACCAAGCTCAGCATGATAGTAGAAGAGACAACTTGCAGCTAGGTGCTATCTTGAGTTATAAGATTTTTTAGGTGAGTGTCGTTATTATGTGGTTAATCTATCAAGTAAGAGGCTACTTCAAAATTTGAGTCACACGAACAGGTCATGTCAAGTGCATCAAGTGCGTTGCTGTTCCATTTGCAGAATGACTGTACAGCGTCCTTGTGAGTTTGTACTCGTGAGTCGAACCAAGTCTGTACTACAGAGAACGCAAGCCCAATTTTGGTGCCCTTTGTATTAAGAAATGCCTACTCGCTTATTCTCACTTGTCATTTCTATTTTTGCCCACCAAGGGCAATAATAACTCTAAGGAGCTTAATAGGTACGTTTCTGTGCAATGCGTCATCACAGAAATGCACATGCAACTAGAGGTGAGAAATCAGACAGGACAAAAAGTTCTGCAGTAAACTGCATAAACTACAGCAAAGATGACTGGAAAATGTTTAATATCCCATGGGGATCATGTGCTTTTGCGAAGAACCACTTAATATTATGGATCTAGACTATTTAAATGGTGGATCGGGGTCCTGATGAAGCACTCACCCTGCAGCACTCACTTTGTGTCTGGGAGGTTTCTGTTTGCTAACATTAGCTAGCAAGGCAACGAGTAAGTTAGCCCTGTATGTGGTTCATATCAGTGATAGCTAAACTGAGTAACATTGATTTGGTAATGATATTGCATTAATAATATTGTTTACTATTATTGGTTACTACCTTGGTGGCATTTTACCTCTACAAGGAAATGTTAATATATGACTTTTATAAGATTTTCAGTGCTCAGCAATGTTTAAATGAGCAACCTAACAACTGTCTCAAGTAAAAACAGAGCGATCACAGCTCTTCTGAAATGCTGGGAGCAGCAGATTAAAAGGAGTGTGCTGTAGTTACAGTGTGAAGGCGCATCACACCACCAAGTGCTAAAAAGTAAAAAAAAAAAAAAAAAAAACCAACAAAAAACTAAGAACTGTGCTCCTGTTCCTGTGGGGAACTAAGAACTGTGCTCCTGTCCATTCCCTCCTCGATCCACTGCTTTAACCTCAACCCGTCGCTCAGATCCATAACAATGTAGGCTAGATTTCTTCAGAAACCTGACATTGTTTGTGAAGCTAGTTTACTAATGCTCTACACTAAGAAACCACATAAAATACTACAGAAGTACAGAAGCCGATCTAATTCATTAGCATTCATTTGATTAACATATTAGACTTACCAATGTGCTTTTAGCAATTGGAGACAGTGGTTCAGAGGAGGATGAAGGACAGAAATCTGAGCAGTCCTGACTAATCCCTCTCAATAAGGAACTGTGGCAGGTAGGCAGTACATTTAGTCATAGACTCATTCCACCAAAGTGTAAGACAGAATGCTTCAGACGCTCTTTTGTACCCATGGCAATCAGAATGCACAACAGTAGCTGAGCTGTCCCTCTTCACACTACTATAATAAAATATTTCCACATTTTTCTACTGGACTGGTATTTTTGTAAATCATTACACACAGCACGGATATGTGTATATGCTGTTTATTCTAAATACATATTGTCCTGTTATATACACACTACTGTTTAACAGCACATTATTATTATTATTATTATTATGGCTACTGTTAGCCCTTGAAATTTTCCACATTTTTTCATATTACACCCACAAACTTAAATGTATTTTATTGGGATTTTATGCGATAGACCAACTTAAAGTAGCAAGTAATTGTGAAGTGAAGAGAAAATGATACATACTTTTCAAAACTTTTAATAAATAAAAATCTGAAAAGTGTGGCATGCATTTGTATTCAGCCCCCTGTTCTCTGATACCCCTAAATAAAATCCAATGTGACCAATTGCCTTTAGAAGTCACCTAATTAGTGAATAGAGTCCACCTGTGTGCAATTTATTCTCAGTATAACTACAGCTGAGAAGGCCTCAGAGATTTGTTAGAGAACATTAGTGAACAAACAGCATCATGAAAACCAAGGAACACACCAGACAGGTCAGGTATAAAGTTGTGGTGAAGTGTAAAGCAGGGTTTGGTTATAAAAAAAAATCCCAAGCTATGAACATCTCACGGAGCACTGTTCAGTCCATCATCTGAAAATGTAAGGAGTATGGCACAACTGCACAACCTACCAAGACATGGCTGTTCACCTAAACTGACAGCCCAGGCAAGGAGAGCACTAATTAGAGAAGAAGCCAAGAGGCCCTTGGTCACTCTGGAGGAGGTACAGAGCTTCACAGCTCAGGTGGGAGAATCTGTCTACAGGACAACTATTAGTTGCATACTCAACAAATCTGGCCTTTATGGAAGAGTGGCAAGAATAAAGCCATTTGTGAAAGCAAGCCATAAGAAGTCCCTTTGCAGTTTGCCACAAGCCATGTAGGGGACACAGCAAATATGTGAAACAAGGTGCTCTGGTCAGATAGGACCAAAGTTGAACTTTTTGGTCTAAATGCAAAATGCTATATGTGTGGCAGAAAACTAACATTGCACCCTGAACACACCATTCCCACCGTTAAACATGGTGGTGGCAGCATCATGCTGAGGGGATGCTGTTGTGCAGCAGGGACAGGGAACCTGGTCAGAGTTGATGGGAAGATGGATGGAGCTAAATACAGGGCAATCCTGGAGGAAAACCTGTTAGAGGCTGCAAAAGACTTGAGACTGGGGCAGAGGTTCAACTTCTAGTAGGGCAACGACCCTAAACATACAGCCAGAGCTACAATGGACTGGTTTAGATCAAAATATATTCATGTTAGAATGGCCGAGACAAAGTCCAGACCTAAATCCCACCAAGAACCTGTGGCAAGACTGGCAAAAGTAAAATGCCAAACAATTTGCTATTCACAGATGCTCTCCATCCAATCTGACTGAGCATGGGCTATTTTGCCAAGAAGAATGGGCAAAGATTTCAGCCCCCTATATGTGCAAAGCTGGTAGAGACTTGCAGCTATAAATGCAGCGAAGGTGGTCCTACAAAGCATGGACTCAGGGGAGCTGAATACATATGCACGCCGTTATGTACACAGTTATGTATCATTTTCTTTTAACTTCACCATTACTTGCTACTTTGTGTTGGTCCATCACATAAAACCCCAATAAAATAAACAAAGCACAAAACTTAAGGAAATTACTTTGTTGTAACAATGCTACTTGTAACAATGCTACGTGCCAAATTTTCTCTGCCATTGCCAAACAGCTTATTTTGCTGTTGCTATTGTTTTGAGCTTCTGGTACCTCCAGGTGCAGCCAATTGGGTGCGTGATTGCCGATCTCCGGACTCATTGGGTTGCCAGGAGGCTTGCCATGACTGCCCTTTACTATCAGGCCCATTTGCACTGGTGTTGACGTGCACTGGAACTTGAAAATGTAGAGGAACATTATGTTCAGAGATGAGTCCAGATTCTGCTTATGGCAGTTGGATTGTAAGGACAAAATGTGGAGAAGACGCGGAGAATACTTTGCTGATTGCTGCACCAATAGAGTAACAACTTGGTGTGGGGCATCTCCCTCACTGGAAAAATAAGGCTTGTCATCATTGGAGGCAATCTCAATACAGAGAGATATTGAGATGAAATTCTGCAACCAGTGGCAATCCCATATCTCCACAGTCTGGGAACGAACTCTATCCGACAAGATGACAAGCTCACCCCCACAGAGCGGGGTTTATTATAGACTACCTCCAGAATTTGGGAGTGGAGAGGATGGAATGGCCTTCCAGCAGTCCTGACCGCAATCTCATTGAACACTTGTGGGATCAGCTTAGGCGTGCTGTTCATGCTGGAGCGACCAACACAACAACGTTGGCTGACTTGCGACAAATGCTGACTGAAGAATGGGATGCCATCCCACAGCAGTGTGTGACCAGCATGAGGAGGAGGTACCAGGCTGTTGTGGCTGTGTATGGTTCTTCCACACGCTACTGAGGCTCCTGTTTCTTAAATGAATAAATTGTTAAGTTGCCAATATGTTTTGTTTCTTCAAACTTCAATCATCCATTCCAAAAATGGCAGAATAAGCTGTTTGGCAATGGCAGAGAGGATTTTTCATGGGCGCAACCCATATTCTCAGCTCTACTGCAAATCCCACAAATGCATGTTCCTTACAAATGTGGCACCATTTAAAAAGGGAAATTAACAGGCTTTCATAGTATAACATTAATTGCCAAGAAGCATTATAACAACAAAGAAATAACCTACCAAACACAAATTTCCTTACTTTTTGTGCTATGTTTACATTTAAGTTCAAGGGGTATGGATATTTTTTCAAGTCACTGTATAAAATTAATTATACCATACCAAACCAACTGTTGCACTGTTATTGTCTATAGTCCCATTAGCCCTCCACATTTTATACCTGCTGTCTTACACTGTCACTTTCATTACATTCCATACCACTAGTCAGTGCACATCACTAGTGGATGGAGTGTCACTTGTGCAATCATGTATAAAATAGTAATTATCTTTTTTTTATTTACTCAACCCTTTTCTATTTATTCAACCCTTCTCCATATTTACTCTGTGCTGGAGCTGCTATAATCACCCAAATTTCCCCCAAGGGGATCTTAATATTAAAAACATCACTGTTGAAGTTTTATCACATTAATGACATACTCTATGTATTATTTTCATGTTCAAATATGTCACTGCATCACTGTTGGTTCATTAAACTCACACTCTTTCAGCAGACAGCACAGACTGCATGAACATCTCATTTGAAGTCCCCAACACATGCTTTTAATGTGTCATTTTGAGTCCTGCCCCTATATTTTACACATTTTGACATTCAACAACTGTCCTTAGACTTGTCTTATAAATGAGCATAAATTATTGTTGTGACAGCCACTGAATTCTAGGGAGAGGACAGGAACTTCCACGTTTGGGGCCCAATGGTGACGTGCTCTTTAGCACAGTAGCATGCGGTTTGAGATGCAGCCCTAGTATCTGCAACTCATGACTGCTCAGAATTAAAGAAGTGTTATGAGAATAAAATAACAGAGTAACAGTTGAAAGAACGAAAAAATTCTCAACAAGAGTTTGTCTTTTGACTACGTTAGCTAGTTTAGCCATCAGGTCTTACTAATTGCATATAAACAATACATAACCTAGAGGATAAATCTTAGCAGACTACATAAAATATAAGCTCTGTTTTAAGGTTAGAGGGTAATATTATATTCTTATAGCATGCTGTTTGTGCTGGACCATGAGCTATAAAAATTTATCCCTGGGGCTAGCTAGATAAAACAAAAGTGTGCATAGAACCAAACTTTTTTTTCTGTCTCCATTATTATTTACATCTTTTAACCCAAACTGTGAGCTGTGTATTTTATTCTCAGAAACAGTCTAGATAGGATAGTGTTAGTATGCAAGCTAAAACACACCAGAGGATAAAAACTCATCTTGGGCAAGAACCTATCTATCTACAGTATCTATCTACAGTATCATCTTTCTATCTTCCCCATGATTTAGAGAATCTGTAATAAAAACTTAAGCATTATGCTTAAGCATTTGGCTATAGTGCCTGCCAGTCAGTGTATAGATGGACTTCTTTCATGCTTAAAATTGGGTCATGATGACTTTTGGCATATGTGCACAAATTTCCTGCCACTTCCAACCCGTCACCTGTATAGTACTGTCAAGGCAACCGATTTTTCTGATTAACTAACTCTCTTTAAAAGATGCACTTTAGCTTAGAAATAATAATTATTATTTCAATAGTATATTAGTAGATGTTATGTACAGATTACATATGTCCTTCAGCCAAATACAATATTTGCATGGTCACAGATTAGATTTTATTTTTTTGCAAAGAAACAATGTCATAAATTGTTTATGCTATGCACAAATAACTAGGCAAATAAAATGATAAAAATGTCTAAATATATTCTTGACCCTTAGATTTTTAGAGTTAATGTGTCACTGTAATTAGGCAATTATAAACCAAAAGACTCTTTTCATGCAGACAAATGTGCTGGTGTATGAGAGAAAATCTAAAAGCTATATACTAACTGTGAACTAACCACAAAAGCACATAATACAGCAGAAAAAAAGCATGTGGTGTGTCAGTGACCTAGTTATTTCTGCATACTGTATATAATATTGATATGTCTTCTTTAAGTGAAATCTAATAATCTTATGGAAACGCCACTTCCCCGAGCCATCAGTGCATTCACCCTTTATAAAAGGAATACCATTGTCTTTAGCAGGATATACGATATTACGCCTTATTTTGTGCTTGTGCCATGATCACAAAAACAGAAGCTGAAACTAACAAAGTCAAGACCAGACCACTGTTCAAGCTAAGGGAATCGAGTGGTAAATGTATGTTAAAAGAAAGAAAATCTTAAGTGCTAGACTCATACAGACGTGAGGTTAATGAAGTATCCTTGAATCAAATATATTCAGAAAAGTTTCATAAACTGTAATTCATGAAGAGCAAATAGGATAAAACTCATGAGAAAAAAATAGTGACAACAACAACAACAAGAAAAATAGCCTTACTCCGAGCTGGGCTTAAATCACTGGCTTGGGGCATGATCTGAGGAATGACCTGACTATCCTGGGGTATTATCAGTCATTCCTGAGATATTTCCATCTGCCTTGATCCACTGGTCAATTTTGTACTGGGGAAACCTATCTGACTTCCAGGTCTGACTCTAGTGATGCTCTTAAAATTAATCACTTGTCCTATCTCTCAGTGCGCAGTCAGAAGAGAGTGTGACAGTGAATTGGTTCCTCATTTATACATTCTGGATTATAAATCGGTCCACTTACAGTTTATCTCCCCAGCGTGGGGAAGTGGTGTTGCTGGTGCTATACGTTCACCATCACACCCATATATGGGTCTTCTGCAAATTCTTGAATTGTATAGGATGTATTTGTATGTCTTTAGCATTACAATTTCCCTTCACTGGAACTAAACAGTGCAAACATGGTCCAGCATGAAAACTGAGGTCCATGAATACATGGCTTGCCAATGTTGGAGTGGAAAAAAACAGTTGTCCTGTACAGAACCCTGACCTCAACGCCACTGAACACCTTTCGAATGAAATGGAAGACCAGAACAGGAACTCAGACTACACTCTTTCTCCTTTCACTGGACATCAGTGGCTCATCTTACTAATAATCCTTTGGCTATATGGGCAAATCCCCATAGTCATGCTCCAAAATCTAGTGGAAAGCCTTTCCTGAAGAGTAGAGGCTATTATAAGAGTACTAAAAGGGTATTCATTTTGGAACAGGATGCTCAAAAAGCAAATATAGATGTGACTGTCAGGAGTCCACAAAGTCGTGGCCATATACACTGAAGTACCAGAAAAACTGGTACCTATGGAACCTATGCAGAATACATAGCAAAGCAATAGACATCTATGAAAACTTCTAGAGCTGTTTCCGCTATGAGAATGGCAAATTATCATGATTTTGTGATTTTATTGCGATATCGGTTTAACAGCTGGAGCTTTTTAGATGGGTCATAGTATTTCGGAGGTAGAAGCAAAGTTTGGATTTTCACATATGAGCATTTCAAGGGTGTACTGTAACTACAAGAATTCCAGGAAAACCTTGAACTTATGACAGCAGAGTAGCCGCAAAAAGGGTGAAATTACGCACTGTCAGCTGGCAAGAACTGTTTCACACTATATACGTGCAACACTGTAGTAAAGTAACATCGGAATAAAATGCTGGGGCCTCAACAAACATCAGTGCAACGTTCCTTCCAAGTTCCTGTGTGCAACAAAGACACACAAACAGATTCTTTCAGTTTTGAGCAAATCTCAATCTCTCTCTCTCTCTCTCTCTCACTCCAACACACACACACCTAAAAGTGCAAAATACAGAGTGGTGTCTATGCAAACAGATCACAGTATACACGGTACAGGTATTATATATATATGTAGAACTTCTGTTCTTCCAGCTGAGCATAAAGTGCCATTTACTAGGTCTTAATAATGAGGATTTTTAAAAGGTTTATTAGGATTGTGTCTTAGCATGAAGAAATGATTTTTCTTAAAATGGTGAATATTACCTTGGCAATGCTGCCCCGGTATCATTATTTGCCACATGTTCATGTCTTAAATCCCAGCAGCATTTACATAGTGTCTGAAATCAAACTGAACATACAGTTCTATTTTGAATTTCATTGTATTTTGTTAGTTTTGGACACACTTACATTTAAGGCATTCATAGCAGATGCCCTTATCCAGAGCGACTTACAAAAAGTGCTTTGTGGTCACCAACAACAAATATATTCTGTTACTAGCTCAGGTATCTATTAAAAGTACAATCAGGTGTGACAAAAATGATTTTTTTAATGAAAGGGATACCTAGTTTAAGTTTCTGTGGAAAAGAAAAGTTTTACGATGTTATTTAAAGATGGACGGAGATTCTGCTGTTCTGACACTTAGAGGAAGCTCATTCCACCACCTCGGTGCCAAAATGTAGAAGAGTCGTGAGGAGTGTTAGTCGAGGGTGGAACCAGTCGGGCAGGGCTGGAGGACCGAAGGGAGCGCGGTGCAGTGTGAGGGGTGATAAGTGCTTTGAGCTTTGTGGGTGCAGGTCCAGCTTTTGCCTTATAGGCGAGGGTCAGGGTTTTGAATTAGATGCGGGAGGCTATTAGAAACCAGTGGAGGGAGCAGAATAAGGGGTAGTTTGGGTGAATTTGGAGAGGTTAAGGCAATGACACGTCTCATTGCCTTAATCACTGTTACATTGGACATGCAATTATGTATGTGTAGTAATTCTTCCAGGAGCTGCTTAGAGATCTGAACTTGCCACAGCTCTCATGAAGAAACGGCACACACTAAAACGTTATTTGCATACTGCATACTGTTCTTATTTGCATATTGTTTCCTCCACCACTTTTCACACAATTAATGCATGCAATTATTCTTTATAAATCACCCACTACTTGCCCATTATACAGCCACTCACTTTATCCAGTTGCACACACAAATTAACAGGTTATTTGGGATCGTAGTAAATCAGGGCCTCAGGGTTAAAATATGGCATGTAATACTTTCAGCTGCATACTTTGTCAACTTTAGTTCAAGTCAAGCATTCACACTGGGAAATCCAATATAATTTGGTGTACTGTTAGTGCTCGGGGCATATATTAAAATGTTTTCTTGTTGGGCTTGTTGGTCGCATCCTGCTTTACGTGGTCAAATAGGAGGAGCCATTAAAAGACCCTTTGGTTCAAATGCCTTACAACATTGTTCCAGTGGCAGTTTTACCCTGCTACAAGATTTCAAATGTCTCACACATATCTTGCACCCCTTCACCTATATAAGTAATAGTCAGTCAGTCAGTCAGTCATTATCTGTACCGCTTATTCCCAGTTACGGGGTCACGGGGGAGCCGGTGCCCAGC
>JAOVVG010183504.1:0-10153 GCA_028566375.1 Leptodoras nelsoni | reverse complement strand
CCTCTTTTGAACTCTGGTATGTCACCCATAATGTTGTGTGCATTGCAATATTTTGAGCAAAACTGTGCTCTTACCCTACTAATTGAACCTTCACACTCTGCTCTTACTGGTTCAATGTGCAATTAATGAAGACTGGCCACCAGGCTGGTCCAATTTAGCCATGAAACCTCCCACACTAAAATGACAAGTGCTTCAGTTTCATTGTCTAACCCCTGTAGCTTTAAATAGCTTTATATAACTTTAATAACTTTATCCTGCCTTTGTGTTAGATCAATACAATTAGTGTGTTATTTCAGTCATTTGAGGAATCCAGCTTTTTGTACAACCTGACTCTTCACATCAGTAAATAAAGGATCTACCTCTAGTTTTGATTGGCTCTGGTCCACCTGAAACCACCATGCAGGGACAATATGCTGCCAGTAGATGGCAATATTTAATAATTTGTAGAAACAACTCTTCACTAAGAATTCTGTATTTATGTATCATATTCTTCAGTAACTGCTTTCTTCTTATCATGTTTTATATACTGTCACTAGTGGTCCTGTCTACAAAACATCAGTAAAAGTAAGTGTATGTGCACTGGGGTGAAGTTTTCCAAGTGTGATTACTGAACAATGCAGCAGTGCTTGTGTCTTACCTAAAACCTAACCACCCTTAAAATGATAGGCAACTGATTTTGTCCTTGTACTTACAAACACCATTTCCAAAAAAGTTGGGGCACTTTCTAAAAATGCAACAAAAGCTGAAATCTGTAATTTGTTAATTCACTTGAACCTTTGTTTAACAGATAAAATGAATAATTGGGAAATCTTGGTGCATAAAAGTCACAGGCGGTATTGTTTGAGAAACTGTCATGCTACTGCGGTTGACTCACCCACATGGGCTCAGGAGTATGTTGCAAAATAACTTTTTACACAGTCTGCCACTGCATTAAGAAATGCAAGAACTGTATTTTGCAGAGAGGAAGCCATATATTCATTTTGTGCAGAAACGCCAGCAAGTTCTCTCTAAAATCATCTGAGATGGACTGAAAGGCAGTAGAAACATGTTCTGGGGTCAGCTGAGTCCATGTTTCAGCTTATTTTCCAGGCTCCACTTGCAAAACTGCAACAACTAGTATCTTCAATTCTCAAATGATTAAAAAGTTAAAGAAAGGTTCAAGTGAATTAACAAATTACAGATTTCAGTTTTTATTGCATTTTTAGAAACTTTTTTTGGAAACAGGATTTGTATATATTACATTTAAGTGTAAACACATTTTTGTGAGGCCAGAAAGCCATTATTTAAGGTTAATGATTTTAAACAGATCATCTATTTTAATCAATAAACACCAACAATAATAGAATAGAATAGAATATTTCTAGGAAAAAGAACGGTAAACTATTCAACACAAACTAACCAACTGTATACTATCAAAACTAGTATGTAATATTAATAATTACATTTTAAAAAATACTCACATGGGCATATGTCTTCTAAGAATATAGGGTGAATTCATGTATACTGGGAAATTTCAGGTAAACTTCACACTATTTACACTGATCAGGCATAACATTATGACCACCTCTTTTTCTCTACACTCATTGTCCATTTTCTCAGTTCCACTTACCATATAGCTGCACCTTGTACCTCTACAATTACAGACTGTAGTCCATCTGTTTCTCTACATACTTCGGTAGTCCCCTTTAATCTTTTCTTTAATGGTCAGGACCCCCAAAGGACCAGCACAGATCAGGTACTATGTGGGTGGTGGATCATTTTCAGCACTGCAGTGACACTGATGTAGTGGTGGTGTGTTAGTCTGTGTTGTACTGGTGTGAGTGGATCAGACACAGCAGTGCTGCGGGAGTGTCATTGCTAGACTGAAAACTGATTGCATCCTATAGGCAGCATCCTGTGAGCACTGATGAAGGATTAGAGGATGACTAACACAAACTGTGCAACAACAGATGAGCTAGTGTCTCTGACTTTACATCTACAGGGTGGAGCAATATGGTGGATGTGTCTCATAGAATGCACAGTAAGTTAACACAGTGTTTAAAAACTCCAGCAACACTGCTGTGTCTGATCCACTCAAAGATCTATTTTAAGCTAGATCAAATTGTGGAAACAGAGGATGTTGGGAGAAACATGGTAACAAACCTAAGCAACATATGCAACACAAGAGATTAATAAGAAGGGGAAAATGACCAGGAAACCACAGGAAACTGTGCTGAATTTATATGCCACATACAACAGAACAGAACAGAACAGCCATGAGTAGGTTTATACATAGTAATGTGGAATGTGAAGTAGAAAAATTACAAAGATGAGTAAAAAATTCCAATGCTTCACGATACAACACTTTCTCCAAAGTGTGCATTAGACACACCCTCAGGCCATAAAAATGCATCACTGCATGCTGCTTTTCTTTCATGCAAATCACAAGTGGGGCAGCCATTTTTTCTCACACCGCAGTCACAAATAAACTGATATTCACACATTCAAACCTGCACAGCAGTGACTGGGGAGACAGCCTTGTATGGAAAGCTGATGCTGATGACCAGCCAACAGACATTTTAATCTAACCGGAGTATAGATACTTTTTGACTCACCCTCGTAGATCCTGGTAAAATTGAAACTTGTAGTGGCAGTTGTAGTAGTAATGTCTTACGTGCCATTCAGATGAATGCTTAGAGGAACTCAGTTCAAGACATTCATGATCACCTTGCAAAGTAAACCATTCTTTCTGCAAGAACAACTGTTCAATTTATAAATGCTATTGTCTATCTAGATGTGACTGAAAATGTTAGACAACAACCATAACATACTTCAATTATTGATGAATACTCTGGCATTACCTGCTGTAAGATGGAGACTCTATACATCAAATTCAGGGAGCAGCATAATGACAAAACTGTGTTTTACAAGTATTGTACTGCTACAGGGATGCAGTACTTCAGACACACTGAAAGCAGTCACCCAATGTTACCTTGCTAGGAACAATCGTGATTTGCAGAAAATTGTCATGATGACATCTGATGGAGCTTCTGCCATGCTCGGGAAACTGTTTTGCAAGGAGTGATATCTCATCTTATGGAGCAACACTGTGGGGCCCACAGAGATGATCTGGGAACTGATGAAACCTGGAAAAAATACCAATGGAAAAATATATTGAAATGCTTCTAAAGACTATCTGTTCTATGTACAGCAGGAAACCAGTAAAGTAATGCAAATGTGCAGAAATGCAGCACTGGTTCACTGATTGTATCCTGGAGCTGTATGAAGATTCCAAGCTCATTGTGATGGAGAAGATCAGATTAGAATACAAGGCAATTTCCCAGAGCTGATAACCATAGCCCTGATGATGGAAGAACAGTGCTTGTTGCCGTTTGTTATACCTTTCAGGCTTCTAATGCAGCATGTGGAACAAGATTATAGCCTAATGAACATGACGGAAACCAAATCAAGAAAACTGTACAAATTGACAGTCAATTGATTCAATTAATGACAATCAAATTATTTTTGGAGTCAGAGGAAGCCATAACTATCAAGGGATTGTACAATCAAACAAAAACAGAGAGGAGGAGATATAAGTAATTATGCAATTTACATTACGCATTAACAGTATATACCACCACTCATTACTTAGACATGGGTTCCTACATTTTCGTTTAAACAAAATGTATTTCATTTTGCAAATAATACAGGGTACAGGGATGTCTCGAAGACAATAAAGGAACACATTGAGGGAAATATTTTCATTTTATGGGATACAATTAAATCTATTATTATCTTAAAACATAATATTGCCACAATTACATACATCCATAAATCATTCATGTCATTTGAACTATAGCCATCCATTATGCCATCTCCGAATTGCCTGATAATATTTAGTTTTGAAGAATACACTCTGACTTGACATCCCAAAATTCTGACCTTAAAAAATGTCTTCCTTGGGGAGATATATTCCCATGGAATGCCACACCCACTGACACTCCTAGCATCAACAAGTGGTTTAGGAAGAGCGAACGGGTCTGGTCCCTCAGCCACTAATGTGCCATCATCCAGATGAAGAAGGCAACAGACAAGGCAACAGACAAGAAGCCATGCCAGTCTACCAGCCAGGGAACCAAGGCCTTCGGCAATCCCACAGGGATCAAGAAATTAAGTCCCAGGTACATTGGACCATTCCCCATTGTTAAACAAATTATTGATGTCTGTTACAGGGTCCAGATGCCACGCCACAGTAAGATTCACCCCAAGTTTCATGTCAGCAAGCTCAAGCCAGCCTGGACAGGACCCCTAGACCAGCAGGGAGAGACAGGCCCTAGCTCCAAGAACACACCCAGGTCAGAGACCGCCACATATACCATTAAAGACATCTTCAGTTCCAGGAAACAGCAGGTTGAGATGCAGTGCCTGGTGGCCTGGGAGGGGTATGGCCCTGAGGAGAACTCCTGGGTAGCAGCCAAAGACATCCTAGACCCACTCCTTCTTTACGACTTTCACTCCAGGTACCCACACAAGCCCACACTATGTAAGCCAGGGCACCCTATGAAAAGAATGAGGGCTCCAAAAGCACCCTAGCATTGGACTACAAAAAGAAACTACAGCTCCCATGAACAGGCCACAACAATGAGCACCTGACAGGCATGAGCGCAATCAGCTGGTAGCATGCACTGAGGAAAACAAAAGGACAGATCAACATTAGGAACTCTCTATGGACACTTCACGTCTGCCTCTTGTTAAAAGCAAGCAAAGTACTTTGTGGTTGTTTTACCTTGGACTTTGCCATTTTTTAACCTTGCCTTACCTGTCCTCAGGTTTGTTACTTTGTTCCTGTTTACCCCTAGTTTTTGCTGCCAGAGCATGGTGTCTCCTGCCCTGCCTTCTCTTCACAGTTTTGGACATCTTCTCAGCTTTGGACTATTCTTGTTTTGCCTTTTGGTCCCTCCTGCTATTTTTGTTTCACCACGCTCTGTGCTCTAGTTTGTTTCATGTTTTTGTGTTTCTGTTGCCACCTGCATGTAAATAAACTTACTGCACTTGACTCCAACCTTCAGTGTGGGATTTACATTTAAGTGTACTTTCATAAAATGTACATTAATCACAAGCAACTAATCTCAACTTAAATATTTCAATTAGATTTCAGAAATGTGTTCTAAACTTAGATTGCTGTCAAAGGTTACTAAAGCATGCATGGCTGAGAGAACAATTCTACTAAACTCATACTCTTGGGTGTACTGATAGATTCAGGAAAATAACTTGCTACTACATTTGAGTTAGACTGCCACTAAACTGAACTAAAAAACAGCAATATCTACACATTTGTTGAATTATACTGGCCCAAATCCAGCAGGCAAGAAGAAATGACTCAGCCTGACTCTTGTGAGTCTTGGTTATGAATGATGCCCCAGAATCAGACCAAATACACTGGCCCGAGTCTGCATGCCGAGACTGAGCCAACACCACCAGCGTAGGGCCAGAATCATCCCAAACATAATGTTCAACCTAGCCTGTACTGGTCTGGGTGCTGAAAATTAACCAGCATTGCTGGTATAGGACCATATGACAGCCTGTAATAGTACTAAATGACCCATTGAAAATGTTATAAGACAAAAGTGGTTGTTAAATTACATAACTAATCACATGTCTAATCAGCTAATCATGTGGCAGCAGCACAATGCATAAAATCATACAGAGACAGGACTAGTGCTTCAGTTAATCAGTTCATATCAAACATCAGAATGGGGAAAAGTTTCAGAAACTATTGATCTGGGATTTTCACACACAACAGTCTCTAGTGTGGCATGAGTATTTGTGAAGAGACTTATCTTGACTGTAGATGTCATCTTTCTTTGCAGTTTTGATTGTTTAATGCATTTTGATCTGGACAGCATACAGACACACTGATCCCAGTGGAGACAGAGACTAAAATACAACCTGCATTAACAGTTGCAGTCTACATGGCACAGTCAGACCTTTCTGTTTAAACAGAGCGATGGGGTTAAGCACATCAAAAAAGGCAAAGCATTGTCAAAAAAACAACAAAAATAAATATATTATTATTATTATTATTATTATTATTATTATTATTAAGACCTAACCTTACAAATAATGACAATTTTTAATTATATTTACAATTTTTATTATATGTTTCCTTTTATATAGAAAAAAAACCCACATATTCAAATTAAATGGTTCCAGGTATCTTGATCAAATTCAAGTCACCACACATGAGCCATAATCGGTCTGTAGCTAAGAGCCACAAAACTCAGTCCTCACTGGTGCAAGTACACAGACCCAAAACCTAGCCAAATCTGGCAAACGTACTGGGCCAGAGCCAGAGCTGTCAGAATACAGCTGTGTGTACCAAAACGTGGCCTTATTTGGCCTAATTCCACTGGCTACCTGGGAGGCTTCAGTATGTGAAGAAATACAAGTGTGCTTCAGAAGTTGTGCTGAATAATACTTTAAAAGGCATTTCTTTAAAATTCACTTTTTGAATGATAGGCTTAAACTGACATGACAGTTAAGTATACTTTTGTTTAAGTATACTGCAAAAGGTATAACTCCAAAATATACTTTTTAGATAATACACTTAATTTAAAATGACAATAAAGCATACCTTTGTATAAACATATATATTTATTAAAATGCATTATATTTTTTGCATTACGGTATACTAAAATACACCTTGAAATGCATTACTTCAAAGTATATATGATATGATTATATATTTGAATAAAAAAGTACTTAAAATGAAAAATCTACTTTTAACATACTTTAAATAGATTGTCAATGCAATTAAGTATAGTTCTTTTTCATAAAGGTTCTCCCAAAGCATTTTTTTCAGTTACTTACATGAACACTTGTGAACAGATGCCCAATTTGCTTGACACTTTCAGGGATTTTAAAGGAGTTATGGACAAATTATGGCTGGAGATTTATGGTCATTCTGTTTGGCCTTTGTTTGACCTTTTGTAAGGAACCTCCACTCCTACATTTACTACAGATGACACAGAAATATCAAAGACTTGCTTGTCAGAAGTCAATTAACTGATCAGGCATATAGAACTTGTGCTGCACTTGCATACAGCCATTCTAGATGTTGCACATGCAAATTCATTAGCACAGCTACTAAACTCACAGGCACGAAATGTTCATTTTATTAGCTGTCACTCCTTGTGCATCACCACAGGAGCTGTTTCTTGTGTTTCCTATATAAAATGTAATCAGCTATACATTGGAGAAACCAAGAGGAGACTAGCTGATCAGCTAGTTGAGCACCTTTGCACAATCAGAATAGATGACTTCTCCTTTCCAGTGGCAAGGCACTTCAACAACGGTGGACATTACTGACATCTCTGTGTATCGCCAGTTGATGTTTCATTAGCAATGAAGTGAGAAAAAGAAAAGCACTATATTCTTGGAAATTTATAATCCCAAGGAATTAATGTTATGTTTTGACTACAGATATTACATCATGGCGACACGGTGGCTTGGTGGGTAGCACCGTTGCCTCACAGAAAGAAGGTCCTGAGTTCAATCCCCAGGTGGGGCAGTCTGGGTCCTTTCTGTGTGGAGTCTGCATGTACTCCCCATGTCCACGTGGGTTTACTCCTGGTACTCCGCTTTCCTCCCACAGTCCAAAGACATGCACATTAGGTTGACAGGCATCTCTAAAGTGGCCCTAGTGTGTGCGTGTGTGTGTGCCCTACGATGGATTGGCGCCCTGTCTAGGGTTGTTCCTGCCTTGCACCCTGTGCTGCCGGCTAGGCACTGGCTCTCTCGTGACCCTGAAAAGGAATAAGTGGTCAAAAAAATGAATGAATGAATCAATGAATGAATATTACATCATTAAGCAATTTGAATATCCTCTGGTTTTACAACAGTCTCAAAAACACAACTCTTTGCTTACACAGCTGATGGACTTTTGCTGTGTGTAGTCTATGAACTTTTGCCAACTCTATCAATATAACCAAAGTACCCCGCACCCCCCCCATCCCCCCAAATAACCAACCAACCAATCAACTAACCAAATGAAGGAACAAACTAATTGAATTCAATAAGACAGGCAAACAAAACCAAACAGAAATACAAACTGTGAAAAAGAAATAATCTAAATCAGATATACATATACAGAAAAGTTCACTAAAACTATACAAGGGAGGGCAAGAAGTCACAACAAGCTAATGAAACAGGGTGCAGAAAAAATGGTAAGGAAATTGTTAAATGGTTCAGAAACTCTGATGCATTACAGGTTCAGTAGGTGAACTGGAAGAGGTTATTATTCGGTAATGTGGACCACTGTTGGTGTGGCATGGAAATGTCTGCTGAGCCCAGTAGAGATATGGTGTACCTGGCTGATGATTGAACACAAAGCTGTACATACTGTGTCTATGCATCTGCATAGATTTAATCATCATTGGTGATATTAAAAAACAAAAGCTATTGAGTCCACTTTAAAATATAAAGTGGATTAAATTAAGGTAAATTAATAAAGTAAATTAAATATATAATTTGACAAGACTGTTAACATTCAGCAGTTTTATAATTAGAGCACAAAAATCTGCCTATTTGAAGTCATACATGGTGTGTACCTGTATCAGAATACAGAGTATCTAAGAAAGGGTTAGAAAGGCAGAAATTGTCACAATACGCAAATCTATGAACTCACATGCATTTACATACCCTTCATAGTCCACACATTTCAATCTCACAAAGATCCATACACAGAGACAACATTAAAGTGGCAATTGGGTGCATATGTGTGTTTATGGCTTTGTGTCTCTGTCTCTATCTCAGCTTGAAGAAGGATAATATCCATGAGGTTATTAGTGCTGCTGAGGCATCACAAATCTTCTACGAGTCCCTGTCACAGCAATAGTCCACCCCATTAAACTGCAACAATCTATTAACTCATGCGATTACTATGACACAAAACACAGTTAAACAACAGAAGCAGAGGAACAGCCAATGGCTGTAGATACATGTAAGGCTGTCAGGGATAAACATGGCTTATAACTCATGCAACGAAATATTACCAATATTTGGGACACACACAACTGAAAATTGTGAGTTTATATTCATCAAATTGGCAAGTAAATTGTGCCATGTGCAATTGGGTCATACTAGAACTCAGTAGAGCACAACTCTGCAGTCAGGGAATAGTTATGTCCTGAGTAGGTTTTACAATTACTCTGAGCACTTTTAAAACTGTGGGCAGCGGTGGCTTGTGACCATACATTCTGAAGGGGCAGGACAATGTACTCACAAAGAAAATTAAAGTTGAGAGGCTATCATGCTTGACTTATGCTACAATCTAACCCAGCAATAAAACTGGATTTTAAAGTAACCCAGTAATAGACAATCAATAACATGCATTTATCCAGCATACAGTTTTTCAACTTGTATATGCTGTTTTAGATATACTTTTGTTCAACTGTTTACAAAATATCAGGTTTATATAAAGTTTTCCATTATCTGCAAGGGGCACAAAGGAGAGCTAATATTATTAACCTACCAGTACTACAAGTTTTCAATAAAATTGCCATCTTAACTGCATCCGAAAACAGTGAGCTTTTAAACTAAAAATTCAGGCATTATATAAGGGAGAAACATTTAGACACAATATATATACTTATACAGGTTTTGTGAAATGTTATTAGATTTCATATTAGATTTCCTAAAAAAAAAAAAAAGATAATCTTCTCCATGGAGTGTTTTAACCTAATCTAATCTTGCAACTAACCTAATCTTGAAACCCCATTAATGTTTTTGTCCACTGCTCCTCTTCGCAAACATGGGGTAGTGAGAGTCCAGTCCCAATGGGCCTGTAATAGTGATTGTTGCAGTTCCTATTTTTGAGCACTAGGTGCAATACTACTGAAGCTGGCCATTCAGCCTACACAGTTGATCTATTAATATGCAGAAAGGTGAGCAAATCTAACAAACATATGTTAAACATCTGTTTAACATAAAAAAAAATGGTTACTCTAGAGAGTTTGGTTACTCTACTGCTAGAGAATTCAAACTAACCTGAATAGTTGAATACAATTAAATGATTACTTGAATCGCCTGTTGAGTGAAATACAGTACAGGCCAAAAGTTTGGACACACCTTCTCATTCAATGCATTTTCTTTATTTTCATGACTATTTACATTG
>JAOVVG010183494.1:0-10154 GCA_028566375.1 Leptodoras nelsoni | reverse complement strand
AAAATAGTCACCCATTGCTCTGATTACTGCTTTGCACACTCTTGGCTTTCTCTCAATGAGCTTCAAGAGGTAGTCACGTGAAATGGTTTTCAGGTGTGCCTTATCACACTTTGGTGTGCCATATGACACTTTTTTCTTTCTCTTTTAGATTTCCTTTTACAAACATTGTTAAAAATGTGTCTCCAAAACTACTCTAAAACTCTAAAAAAGCTCTGATCTGTCAAGGCATGGACTTCACATGACCTCTGAAGGTGTGTTATGATATCTGGCACCAAGACATTAGCAGCAGATCCTTTAAGTCTTGTATGTTGCAAGGTGGGGCCTCCATGGATCTGACTTGTTTGCACAGCACATCGCACAGATGCTTGATTGTATTGAGATCTGGGGAATTGAGTCCAAGTCAAAACCTGAACTTTTGAAGAGACTTGTACATGGTCTGCAACAAACTAATAACCACATGAATACAAGGAATCCCAGGATACACTGTAGGCCCAGAACACTGCCCAGAGCATTACATTGTCTCCACCAAATTGCTTCTTCCTATAGTGTATCCTGTTAGTCCTATCTCTTCCCCAAGTAAGAGGTCAGTGTGGGCACTCTGTTCAGTCTGCAGCTATGCATCCCCATACGCAGCAAGCTGTAGTGCACCATAACCAGCAACCTTTTCAGCAATTCATGCTATAATAACTCTTTTATGACCAGACAGGCTAGCCTTCGCTTCCCACTGTTGTGATCATTGTGTACCTAGGACCTTGTCATTGGTTCACTGGTTGTAATCAATATTATTCACTTCACCTGTCTGTGGTTTTAATGTTATTGCTGATTGGTGTAAAAGAAAGATACTTTTTGTATTAATCAACATTCCCCCATGACTATGATATGAATGTCAAAAAAAAAAGTTATTCGCTTAAAAGTAAAATGGAGAAAAACTGGAGAGAAAAATCTAGCACCCTGTATAATGATCATACAGGTACCTTAAAACAGACTACTTAAAAATTACATTGAACAGTAACTGGATTAGGAACACCTATCAGTTGTACATATGATCACTGGTAAAGTGCCCCCATTTGGTGGTTACGTCACAGTAGTCTCTCTCATAAGATGTCTCATATAAGACATTTACCAGCTATGGGTAAACTGAGTGACTTGAGCGATAGGTGTGATGCCAGTGTTTTGTCAATAGCTGCACTTTTTCAAGGAAAGGGCTGTTCCTATACCACAATATGACTTCATGAAGCTTTCCATGACAGTTGAAGTTGAAAATATCAGGCAAAAAATTATTACTATTAATTTAAAGGAACATTATAACATTAATAAAATCTATCAGTCAAGATAATAGCATACAGATAGCGCTTGTTAAAGTGGTAAATGACTGATTACTGGCCTCTGATCAGGGTTGTCTGTCAGCTTCTACCGTTATGCTGATGACACACAGTTGTATGTTTTAGCAAAACCAGATGAGAGACACCAGCTTAGGGAAGTTGAAGAATGTGTAAAGGACATGATACACTGGGTCCTGAATAACTCTCTTCTAAACAAGACAGAACTGATTGTGTAAGATAGCCTTCTTTCATATCTTTTTTCATATGGCTAAAATAATGTCAGTGCATGATGCAGAAAAACTAGTTTATGCTTTTGTTACCTCTAGGTTGAATGCCTTGTGTGTCTGGATGTTTCAGTTCAGTTCTATAAACATTTACTAGGAGCTAAAATGGAAGTTTGGCCTTTTTGAGTTTCCTTGGGAAGAAAAGCCTCTGTTGAGCTTTCTTCGCCTGTTGGGTGATGTTAAGAGACCATGATTGATATTTTATGTCATTGGCACTTTCCAGCTCCTAACCATTTATATGAAGAGGGGGATATGTTTTCTTATTAAAATCCAAAATAGTCTCCTTGGTTTTGTGGTGTTCAGGACCAAGTAATTGCCTGAACACTACTCAACCAGATGTTGGCCCAGTCTCTGTAGTGTGTCTCCTCAGTTTATGGGAGCTTATAGTATTGAAGGCAGAAGTTATGAAAAAGCATTCTGAAATATGTGTGTTGATGCTTGTGATGGGACAGAGCTATATGAATATGGGGGTGATGGCTTTTATGTGAGGTAGTGGTGTTAGGTCAATAGTCATTGAAGCTTTCGACTGCTGACATTTTGGAATTTTGGATTTTGGAATGACATTTTGACTGTAGTTCCTGAGCCTAAACAGCCTTCCTACACCCTGTTGTAGGGAGAAGTTAAAGATGCTGGTGAGCACCCCTGCTAGTTGGTCAGTTGGTGCATAAATAAGCTCCAGTTACTCCAGAATGCTCCAGCGAGAGTACTCAGTAGAACCAGAAGATTACATCAGCCCTATCTTATCCATACTGTATTGGCTCCCAGTCAAATTTCGCTTTGATTATTGTTAAGATTGAGCAAAGAGCTTATGTTCAGTAATAGAACATTCTAGAAAGAAAACAAAAAAGGGATAACTATAACTAGTCGAACAGATACATTTTCTTCAGAAAGGAAAACAAAAAAGTCCAATAAAAAAGAGCTGTCCACATGCTCTGACGTCAGCCTAGAACCCTCTATCAGGATAGAGAGAACTTACTGTTCATCTGTGCATCATGCTGAGAGAGAGTATGGAAATCACTGAAATGTATTCCTCTCATGTATTCCTGCATGGTTATGCCTTTTAAATGTTATATACTAGTATACATAAGTATTATTTTCTTGTGAATGAATGATCTTGTGCTGTGGCACCTGAGCAAAGTTCAAGTCTTTTATTATGCTACCATGCTTAGTCAAACAAAAGGTAGAAGATAACAGGCTTTTTGTTATCACATTAAATAGTAAAGTAAAAAGCATGAGGGCAACTCATTCTCTTTCAAAGCCTAACGGTTATAGAACAGCCTTTCAATTAGTGTTCAGGATTCAGACATGGTTTCATGAGTTCAAGTCTATGTTGAAAATCTATTTGTTTTGTCAAAGCTTTTGTTAATAGCTTTTCATCTTTGGTAGATCCCCAAAGTTGCTCCCCAGTTTCAAACATTCACTCAGGGTTGTTGATGGTGGAGTGGCTGGCTGCTTTATCTTTACCCAGGGTCCCCTCATGTCTGTGTTACTTTCTCTCTCTCTCTCTCTCTCTCTCTCTCTCTCTCTCTCTCTCTCTCTCTCTCTTGAGCTACACATGCTATGCCTGAGACTCCAGCAAATACCTATTCCTTCTCTCTGGACCTGGCCAATAGACCTTGATGCCCTCATCATCAGGAAGTTCAGATGACAGTAGTCCACCCAAAATCTCCTGCCTCCCATTTTTTCACCAGAACTCCCATAGGCTGTTAGAAGGGTCAGCAACCCCTGCAGCTGCCATCTCTTTGATTTTCTGCCCAGCAATCTCTCTCCTTGCCAGCGGAAGTTGATGCAGATGCAGACAGATTGGCGCGGCACCGCCAGTGTAGGTGCTATTCATTGTGTTTACAGACCTCCTCTAATGTAGTTAAAATATTAGAGTATTTCAACATTCAACATTTTTTTTTGTTTCTGCTCCAGAATAGAGACATTAGAATTAAAACAATAGATGAACATTTACACAGGGAGAGTAATGTCAGTGTAGTGTCTATGCACTTGAATTTTTATGGAGTTGTGGTTGTCACTAAAAGCAAATGAGCTCTAGAATCCATCTTACAAGTGATCAACCTTTCCTTAACTTATATGAATCTGATTAAAATTTTTATTTTGTTTTGTACTTTTTACACTGACATTTACAAACAACTAAAACAGTAACAAAAATGACTAAAAGATTGATAAATGAGGCCCACTGATGCCATTATGAACTCAGATTGTAGAGAAGCATTGTGGATGCAACTTGAATAAATGCAGAAAGTGACAGAGGTGGGTTTTTCAGCAGGATGATCCAAAGCATACCAGCTTCCTTTAGAAAGATCACTTTCCAAGTTATTTTTCCCATGGGGATGCCATTCCCAAGACATATAATAATTCACCATTTGATCAAATAAACTCTGACATTGGGTTTTTCAATAAAGAGAAAAAAAGGCTCCAAGCATTATTACAGGTGATGTCTACAAAACACACCCAGGCAAAATATCCAGAATCAAATGCAAATTACGTTCTCCAGTATGTCATTTTATCCGCTTGACCAGGAGAGGTGAGAGATCATCCCTCCTTTTTTCCCACACTCTGGAGGGAGGGAGGGGAGAGAGAGAAAGAGAAAGAAAGTGACAGAGGTGGGTTTTTCAGCAGGATGATCCAAAGCATACCAGCTTCCTTTATAAAGAACACTTTCCAAGTTTTTTTTCCATGGGGATGTCATTCCCAAGACATATAATAATTCACCACTTGATGAAATAAACTCTGACATTGGGTTTTTCAATAAAGAGAAAAAAAGGCTCCAAGCTTTATTACAGGTGATGTCTACAAAACACACCCAGGCAAAATATCCAGAATCAAATGCAAATTACTTTATTTGTCATTTTATCGACTTGACCAGGAGAGGTGAGAGATCACCCCTTCTTTTTTCCACACTCTGGAGGGAGGGAGAAGGGGGGGGGGAGGGAAACGTTCACTGGTATTACTTTAGAAAACGCGGATATGGTGGATGTTTTATAAGCACATACCAGGTTATTCAGGTTATTTTTTTGTCATAAAGTAATTCATTAATAGAATTGTTATTCTGTGGAAATCACTTAAGCCACACTTGTACACTTTACACATAAACGTTCATGCAAATTATTTACAAATCCACTCATATCCAGCTTCACAAATGCATCACAATGTGAGCTGCTTTGTTTATGGGCATGTCTAAGCAGATTTGTATTATAGTTGTAGGCTTTGGTGGATGTTTGGACACCTGCTGAAGTCTAACCCAAGGCAGACATGTGCAAAGAAAAACAGACATTAATTCAATGTCTACGTGTTAGTGTAGAGCACAAACACGGCCCAATACGCCCCTGATTCTCCCTCATTTGATGAAATCACAAGATTGTTATTGAGTATTAACTCTAGTGAGTATTCCTGTGGTTGTGTTTTAAGTTTAAAACTTACCGTGGCCTTTAGGTGTTGGCTTGAGAGAATGTGTAACCCAGCATTAACTTTTTGAATATTAACAGTGAAATGCCATTATCACATGTTCCATTTTACCTGATGTCCTACTTCATGCTGTTAATAGATTTGCTGTTGCACTATTGTTGGCTTATGTCAGGGGTGTCAAACTAAATCCACAAAGGGCCAGTGTGGGTGCAGGTTTTCCATGCAGTCAAGCAGAAGCCACACCTCATTCCACTTGTTTTTAATCAATGGATCTAATCAATGGATCTTGACTTTCAGTAGTGTGTGGTTTCTGCTTGGTTGAAAAGAAACCCGACATCCCACACCGGCCCTTTGTGGATTGAGTTTGACACCCCTGTCTTAAACTTTGGTGGTTTTGTTGCTAGTCATTTCGATTATAAATTGTACAGCACAGGAAGGACTGAGGAATGCTCCAGCACTCCAACACTGAGTGAGATGCACTATTACTCTACTGTTTTCAGCATATATTAAGGAGAAATGTAAAAACATTATAATAATAAACTAACATATTTTGGTTCTGACTAATTGAACATACATTTAAGGTAAGATTTTTTTTTTTCTTAACTATATAGCACTTTGTTATAGAAGGGATTATTTCCTACTGCACTGTCCAGTGTCACCCAAATGAGGATGGTTCCTCTCAAGGTTTCTTCCTCTTATCATTTGAGGGAGTTTTTCCTTGCCACCGTTGCCACCAGCTTACTCATTAGGGACAAGGCCTATAGGCCTTGGATATACAATGACTATTCTAGACTGAAGAAATGTCATGGAAAAACCCACTATTGCTAAGAATTTGCCACAAAGAGACTAAGACTGAGGTTCAACAGTTTCTCCTTCCCTGGCTGCTGTGTAAGTGGGGACGCTGTTGGCTTGAAGGTACAGCATTCTGATAACTTCTAGTTTGTGACCGAATGGATGTTGAGAGTCAGACCTTAAATACTGATCCTGATGTGTTGGTTTATAGTACACATAAGCTTTCAATTGTCCCCAATGTCCAATCACAATTTCACAATCTAAGAAGGCTAACCTGTCATTTTTTTACTTCCTTGAACTTGAAGTGTTTGTCTGCTAAGTTAATGTGATCTGTGAAATGTGGCACTTCCTGTTATTTAATTTTAACCCAGGTGTCATCCACAGATCTGACTCTATGGCTAGGTAGTATCCCTGAAGAGGATCTAAGTTGCACCTTCTGCCTGACAAGTTTTTTCTGTTGTTCATGTGATAAATTATGAGTGCCCTGAGACCTGTTTCAATTGTGAAGACTGTATTTGTTGTTAAGAAAAAGATAAAACAATGTGAGCTGTGATGAGCTGTCTGTGTTAGAAAAGCAAACCATTTTGAAGCTGTGAAAAGAAGGAAAATCTATCAGAGCTATTGAACAAGCATTGGGAAGAGCCAATATCCTCAAAAAGAAAGAAACCACTGATGTACTAACAACCAAATTAGTAAGACAACATCAGTTTTTGACATAAACATTGTGAGAGCTGTGAAGAAATATAGACGCCATACCACAAGATGCAAACTACTTGTCAGCAGTAAGGATTTGAATAGGAAATCACAAACAAATACAGAGAAGAGCCACAAAAGTGATAGAAAAGCCAAAGTATGGAGAAAGAAACATATCATCTGAAACTAACAGTAACATACAAGCCAGGAAAAGCATCACAAAAGAAGAATTCAACAATTCGGTGATATCAGTGGGTCACAAGCTTGACACAGTTATTGTAAGCAAGGGATATAGTCGTGTCCATTAGTATTTAAACAATTTTGCCTCTGTTTGAAATTCATTCATCCATTCATGCAATTATCCTATTGCTGAGTCATGGAGGGTGCTGGAGTCTATCCCAGAATTCATAGGGCAGAAGGAAGGGAAACACCCTGAGCAAACCATTGCAGGGTAGACACACACATTAATACCTAGGGTCAAATTTAGGATCTCCAGCTTGCCTGACTGCATGTTTTTGGACTGTGGGAAGAAAATGGAACACCTACAGGAAACCCATGCAGACACAGGGGAGAACATGCGAGCTCCACACAGAAAGGATCTTGGTCACCTGGCCAGAGAACTGAAACCAGGCCCTTCTTGCTGTTAGGAGACAGTGATTCTACAAGTTACTCTTGGTTTTATCTGTCCAAAGAAACCTGTTCCACAACTGGTAAGGCTTTTTAGAGCCAAGTCTAATCTGGCCATTTTGTTTTTGAGTGTTACCAGTGGTTTGTATCTTGAGGTAAACCCTCTGTATTTACATTCATGAAGGCATCTCTTGATTGTAGGCTTTGACAATAATATGCCTACCTCCATATGGTACAGTGCATATTGTTCTTATGAACAGCTATGAAATAATGGAACACTTGGAATTAACTCCAGGCCTCCTTAATTTGTCAGGAAATAATGCGGAAACAGGCCACACCTGGCCATGAAACAGCTTATCAGTTAATTGCCCAAGTACAAGTACTTTTGATCCTGTGAAAATGGAGGGACTGTTTAAAAATGAATAATTTGCAATTTGCAATATTTTTGTGAACCCCCTTGAATTAAAGCTCAAAGTCTACACTTTGGCAAGTTTTTTTTGCACCTGCCAATGATATTTTCTAATAAAACTTTCATTGGTATTATTTCTGAAAATGTAAACCAATGTATATTTTAAATTGTACTCCATTGGGCAGACTGAATTTTGGTGTAAAATAAAAATCGGGTTGATGTCAAAACACAGTGCAGGACAAAGTTTGGTTAGAACTAAAAATTGGATATGATTCAAAAACCAGTTTTGGGTTGGGGTGAACAAAAACTCACTGAAAAGACAGCTTTGCCAGATGAGATGAGATGTCTGAACAATATTGAGCTTTGGTTCAAAGCTGAGTCAAAAAACTGTCTTGTTCAGGTCATAGGAAAGACATCTAGGAAAATGTGTCTCTCTACATATAAATTTGGCTGCAATGTGACAGTTGGAAATGTAAATTTCAGGCTGTTTAAAGACGAAAATTCAATATAAAGACAATTAAAAATAAGACCATTAACAAAAAGGTACCAGTAAAACATTTATTGACATAACATGACAGATACAGGAGTTTTATTACACAATAAAAAAAGAAACACTTCTTTCTCTGAACACATCCAGTAAAGTAGGGCTGGGTAATAAAATGATAATGGTAATTATCGCTGTAAAAAAATTCTTCAGCAGTACTGCAAATTTCATTGCTTTGTACGTGTACTGAGCAATGACAATAAAGCAATGTCAATGGTTAAGATGCTGGACTACTAATCAGAAGGTTATTAGTTCAAATCCCAGTACTACCAAGCTGCCACTGTTGGGCCCCTGAGCAAGGCCCTTAAGCCTCAAATGCTCAGCTGTATAAATGAGTTAAAAAAATTATAAATAAAGTTATTTGCTTTGCAGTTTCTGAGTTTGTCATTTTATTTGCGTTTTTATTCTTTATTTATGCTTAATTGCAACAGCAAGTGTTTCCTGGCCAGCCGAGTTAGCAAACACCTTAACCAAAAGGTTAATAAAATGAAAAGAAAGTGGATTTTTCAGCAGGAGAATGATCCAAAGTATACCAACTTCCCTTCATAGAACACTTTCCAGGGTTTTTTTCCCCTACGGGACGCTGTGGAGAAAAAATGAACATGGTTTAGTGTTGAAGAACTGGATTTGTTGGTTGAAACTTGAAGGAAACTTCCACGTCAGCTGTTACAGAAACTGCCTGGTTCCATGCCATTGACGGACACAAGAGATTCTGTGAAATGAGCGATGACGAACTAAATGCTGAGTGCCATGAATTCTTTTCTTGGCTAACTAAATATTATTTTCATTTAAAATGGTAATTATCCGTAATTCTCTCTCTCTCACACACACACACACACACACTTGGCGACCCGATTTTTTCTGTTGTTTTCATCCGTCCAAGAGAACTAGTAGACAACCTCTCCTCGCTCCGCCCCTCGTGGAGCTGGTGTTTCTGTTATCGCGAGAAAGATCCGGTGACCTTCGCACACGCTGGGCAGAGAGAGAGAGCGAGAGAGAGAGAGAGAGAGACGGGCACGGAGAGAGAAACGTTCACTGGCTCACTTGCGTTAGAAGACGGGGGACATCGTGGATGTTTTAAAAGCAGATACCAGGTTGTTCTGTTTTGTTTTGGTTTTCTCATAATGTACTCAGCATTTAATGTATATACAGTGGAGCACATTAGATACAGCATTTAACTCATAACTCATTTAAGTAAGCGTAGGTGTGCCTCCTTCCGCGTACGCGCGCGCGCCCCCCCCAGTCAGCCTGCACAAAAAATCGAATTCTAAATAATTGTGATGTAATACATCCTAATTCTTTGCGAAACGCTATATCGGTATATCTATTAAACAGGAACTGTTTTGCTTTCTTTTTGCTTGAAATCTGTGCTTGTGGCATCATTCTTAAAATTAAATGGCATTTGGTTTGATGTTTGATAATGCAGTAAAATTCGTATATTTGTAAGTGTGGCTTAAGTCATATAAGTATATAATAAATATTAACACACTATATTGCCAAAGGTATTCACTCACAGGTGTATAAAATAAAGCACCTAGGCATGCAGACTGCTTCCACAAACATTTGTGAAAGACTGGGTCACTATCAGGAGATCAGTGAATTTCAGCGTGATACTGTGATAGGATGCCGCCTGTGCAACAAGTCCAGTTGTGAAATTTCCTCACTACTAAATATTCCACAGTCAACTGGCAGTGGTATTATAACAAAGTGGAATCAATTGGGAACGTCAGCAAAGCCACGTACAATGACTTCCGATTAGCTCAAGTACTTAGAGAGCTTCATGGAATGGGTTTCCATGACCAAGCAGCTGCATCCAAGCCCTTCATCACCAAGCTCGATGCAAAGTGTCAGATGTAGTGGTATAAAACACTGTGGAGAGACGAATCCATCTGGCATCAGCTGAGTTAACCTTAACCAAAAGGTTAATAAAATGAAAATAAAGTGGATTTTTCAGCAGGATGATGATCCGAATCTTCCCTTTCCGTTCATAGATCACTTTCCAGGGTTTTATATATATATATATATATATATATATATATATATATATACAGGTGTTAGACAATGAAACT
>JAOVVG010183484.1:0-10157 GCA_028566375.1 Leptodoras nelsoni | reverse complement strand
TCCAGTGTTTTAATAAACCGTCTGATTTTACCGCATCTACGTCTCCTATACAGTCATTTATACTACCGCATAACACTTGTATTTTATTTTTTTTAATTAAATTGTAATGACTATTTAGGAGTTACATTTTCATAATATTAAATGTTCTGTATTAGAAATATTGGTGGAAATATATGTCCTGTTTAAGTTCATCAATCCTAGTAATGTATTACTGGTTGAGACTGGCATAATGCACTTACAGCCTCACTCTGTGGATCTCTTACACACCCGTGGGATCTTAAGTATTTAAGAAAAGCATTTGTTATGCTGATGTCTGGGTGCTAATTATGTTTGGTTCTGTAGCTAATTTGTATGCATGCACAATACACAAGGCACATTTAGTCATCCCAGACTCCGCAAGAAAAATCCTACCCATAGCCCTGCATACCAGTAGAACTATCTACACATTTGCTTTCTTGCCTATTTTCCTTCAGGTTCTTTCAGTAATTCAGTAATGCAGAAATGAGGTGGTTATTTTGGTTTTATTCTGAGGATTTTAAATACCCAAGGAGATAAATGCCATCATCAGTCATTATCACTATGTGTATGAGGTTAGTGTCTGAAAAAAGCCTCAGTCACTACACATAGCTTTGGTATGTCTAACAAGCTATACTGCAGTTTTCACACTTGTACAGCCAGTGTCTATGTTCCATGGAAGCCAAGGACATAAATATGCTCTGTTTCTGCTGCCTTGGCATTAATCATCTCAGAAAAGCAGTCTCCAGTTTGGGCATTCCTTGTGCTGAATATGCAGCAATACCAGTGTTGACACCCATCTGATTTGGATTTATAGTGAAATCTGCATGTATGAAACATTTCCAGTCATGTGATGTTCAACTCTGCAGATGTATCTGAATTAACCACTACAATTACATTTTAAATGTATATTTATGCCATTTGACATATGCCCAATTCCAGAAGCATCAATACATACATCCTATGCTCATTTACTAGTCTAAAATTCTGTTGGAGAGGTAATACAGTAAGAAAAGCACACAGACAACACAAGATCTTTTTTTTAAATTAAATAAAGTGCTGATTTAAGTATTCCACTTCCAGGTTTCACTAGCAGACTACAGACAGGCTGGGAGAGCAAGCCTCAAATGGTGGAAGCTCGGAGTGCACTGGCTGATAACGTGCAGCTCGTAGCATGGTCTAAACCATAGTGCTGGTCACAAAGGATTTCACTGAGCTGCAGTGTAAAGATTACATTAAGATTGTTAAAGGAGGCTTTGAACTGTCTGCTAAACCGTGCTCAGGCCCTGCAGTGTGCAATTTAGCCAGCATGAAGAAGCACTATGTTCAGACTCACGCTTCGCTCTGATGACATGAAAAAGCAAAAAGGAAGGTTTCTGATGAATGCAGGTCATTCTTATTTCAGAGACACATTTAGCATTATTGGAAACTCTTATTAAAGGGGATCATTTCCTAAGTACGAAAGACACTAAAAGAGCTTGTTAAAAATGTCTTGGCATTAGTCACAGTTATTTGCAATCCACTTGAGTGTGCAGTCGATTGCTCTGATTACATTTGGACATTGCTGCAAATTGGTTTTTGCTTTTGGCCTGTTCACCCACCCTGTAAGGAAATCTCATGTCATGGCTTGTCAATTTAATAATGACACCTAATATGGCTGGCATAATGCAGCTTAAGAATGACTATATGGATATCTCCAAACTCATAGCTTATTCTCTCTGGAAGCAAACAGTTCCTACGAATCAATGGGTTGTTAAGGGTTGACCTGTAATTGGACATCTCCCCCTATTCAGTCATGTTGAACTCCTACCCATGAGGCATGTTGTACTTATAATTAAGGACCCTGAAAAGGTGAGCTGCCCATGCAGGGCGCTACTAAATGAAATCGATGGGTCCTATTGAAACTGTCACAGTGGGCTAATTCAATTCTGCCATTGACATCCCCACCGAATTCTTGGATATGCTTGATACATATTTACATGTGCCCAATTTTTTAGCTTTCCAATGTAAAGTCCTACTAATTCACTTGTCTCTTCTAGCGTCATGCATGTTCTCGATATTAATGCAAGTAGCCCTGCTGTCTGTGGCGGCTGGAGCTATAAGGATACTGCTGTCCTTGGATAACTTCCTTTGATTTAACTGCATAAGTTCAATTCAATTCATTTTCTAAAGCACTTTTAACAATGGACATTGTCCCAAAGCAATCCAGACATAACTTTTTAATTTATGTAACATTTATCCCTAATGAGCAAGCCCGGGGCAATGGTGGCAAGGATAAACTCTCTGTGATGTTAAGAGGAGGAAACCTTGAGAGGAACCAGACTCAAAAGGGAGCCCATCCTCATTTGGGTAACACTGGATAGTACAATAATAAACAATCCCTTCTATAACTGTATGCTATATAATAAAAAACTGCATTTATGACATCATTAAATTTTAACAAGAAGTCTATTTTGTTGATGTTATCAACAGTTCACTGTTGAGATCTGACTAATGGAGTGCAAAATGGAGTGTTCATGGCAATTACAGTCCTAGCCATCTTAGAAAGGCTGCTCATATCACTTGCTGTCCAAACCCAAATTCATAGTTTCTAAGTGTGTCTTTAAGCTGTCCATCATGGTGATCTTTAGGCTCTCCATGTGAGGACATCCTCAGCAGCGGTGAGTGATATTCTGGTGATGTTCCTACTGGAACATTCAGACAGCAAGGCATTACTGTAATCCAACCTAGAGGTAATAAAACCATGAACTAACATTTCATGCCATGACATTATATTTCTTATTTTAGCAATATTTCTGAAGTGAAAGAAGGCTATCCTAGTAATATTATCTACATGAGCTTCAAATGAAAGACAGGAATCAACAATGACACCAATGTCTTTTACAGCTGATGTAACTGAAAGGCATCCAACTACTATGTAATCAGAAAGCTTACTTACTCCTAGTTCAAGTAATTTTGTCTTATAAGAATTAAATAGAAGAAAATTATTCAGCATCCAGTGTCTGATGTCATATACACACTCCTCAATTTTTGAGTATGGTGAGTCTCATCTGGCTTTGCTGAGATATGGAGAACATGGTAGAGCCCATCCAGAACACATTTACCTTCCTCACACACATTTTACAGCATATTACAGCCTCACTGTGAACTTGAAAAAAGCTCCCTAATAGGCCACTCATGAATAGGAAGCTAGATTTAGTGAGGATGATAGCCACACTATCACCACAATATCCATATACTGTTTGACTTTGTGTCTGTCTTCCCTTTTTATACTGCAGCATCAAATAAGCTGGCCATAACACTGTTATCTACATTCTTAGAAATTAAAGGTCTGAAAAAGACTAGCTTGGATAGCAGCATATGTTGCTCCAAAATCTGTATGTATCTTTCAGCATTAATGGCTCCTTCACAGATGTGCAAGTTACCCATGTCATGGGCACTAACACACCCCCATACCATCAGAGATGCTGGCTTTTGAAGTTTGCACTCATAACAATCTAGACAGTCCTTTTCCTCTTTTTGGGCAAATTTCCAAAACATCAGACCACAGGACAATTTTCCACTTTGCGTCAGTCCGTCTCAGATGAGCTTGGGCCCAGAGAAGCCAGCAGCATTTCTGGGTGTTGATATATGGCTTTCACTTTGCATGGTAGAGCTTTGCACTTGCACTTGTAGATGAGGGGGTGAACTCTGTTCACTGAAAATAGTTTTCTGAAGTGTTCCTGAGCCCATGTGGTGATATCCGTTACAGAATGATGTTTGTTTTTAATGCAGTGCCGTCTGAGGGATTGACGGTCATGGGCATACTGTGTTGGTTTTTGGCCTTGCCGCTTACTTGCAGAAATTTCTCCAGATTCTCTGAATCTTTTGATGATATTCTGGACTGTAGATAATGAAATTCCTTGCAACTTTACATTGGGAAACATTGTTCTTAAACATTTGGACTATTTGCTCACACAGTTGTTCAGTGGTGAACCTAGCCCCATCCTTGCTTGTGAACAACTGAGCCTTTCAGGGTCGCTCCCTTTATACCCAATCATGACACTCACCTGTTTCCAATTAATCTGTTCACCTGTGGAATGTTCCAAACAGGTGTTTTCCCAGTCTTCTGTTGCCCCTGTCCCAAATGTTTTGGAATGTGTTGCAGGCAATGAGTGAATATTTGTAAAAAACTATAAAGTTTATCCATTTGAACATTAAATATCTTGTCTTTTTAGTGTATTTAACTGAATATGGGTTGAAAGTTATTTGCAAATCATTGTATTCTGTTTTTATTTATGTTTTACACAATGTCCCAACTTCATTGGAATTGGGGTTGTATAATGCACCTAGGCATGCAGACTGCTCCTACAAACATTTGTGAAAGAATGGTTCGCTCTCAGGAGCTCAGTGAATTCCAGTGTGGTACCATGATAGGATTCCGCCTGTGCTACGAGTCCAGTTGTGAAATTTCCTCACTACTAAATATTCCACAGTCGACTGTCAGTGGTATTATAACAAAGTGGAAGCGATTGGAAATGACAGCAACTCGGCCACAAAGTGGTAGGCTACGTAAAATGACAGAGCGGGTCAGTGGATGCTGAGGCACATAGTGCACAGAGGTCACCAACTTTCTGCAGTCAATCGCTACAGACCTCCAAACTTCATATGGCCTTCAGATTAGCTCAAGAACAGTGCGTAGAGAGCTTCATGGAATGGGTATCCATGGCCAAGCAGCTGCATCCAAGCCTTACATCACCAAGCGCGATACAAAGCTTCGGATGCAGTGCAGTGGAGACGTGTTCTCTGAAGTGACGAATCACTCTTCTCTGTCTGGCAATCTGATGGATGAGTCTGGGTTTGGTGGTTGCCAGGAGAACGGTACTTGTCTGACTACATTGAGCCAAGTGTAAAGTCTGGTAGATGGGGGATTATGGTGTGGGGCTGTTTTTCAAGAATTGGGCTTGGGTCCTTAGTTCCAGTGAAAGGAACTCTTAATGCTTCATCATACCAAGAGATTTTGGACAATTTCATGCTCCTATACTTGTGGGAACAGTTTGGGGATGGCCCCTTCCTGTTTCAACATGACTGCACACCAGTGCACAAAGCAAGGTCCATAAAGACATGGATGAGTGAGTTTGGTGTGGAAGAACGTGACTGGCCTGCACAGAGTCCTGACATCAACCCGATAGAACACCTTTGGGATGAATTAGAGTGGAGACTGCGAGCCAGGCCTTCTCGTCCAACATCAGTGTCTGACCTCACAAATGTGCTTCTGGAAGAATGGTAAAAATTCCCATAAACACACTCCTAAACCTTGTGGAAAGACTTCCCAGAAGAGTTGAAGCTGTTATGGACATCATATTAAACCCTATGGATTAAGAATGAGATGTCAATCAAGTTCATATATGCGTGTGAAGGCAGACAAGCGAATACAGTGTATGTAATATAACAATATAGTGTATGCAAACAAGTGTGGCTAGTGTGCATCATATACAGTATATTTATATAAGAACACCCCACAACTAAATTTCAAGCAGATATGAGGTGGGGTTCTTATTTGTTTTGTTTTTTTCTGCATTTAACTCTAGCATATCACTTGGTGTGGCATACAGGGCAACATACAGTATCTTACTTACTTGGAGTGCACTCCATCTCTGTTCTACAATAGCAGCACTTTGAGACTACTTCTCCCTCATGCAGCTTTTCCCATGATGCTCACACACTACAGGCCATAATGCTGATAAAGAATGTAATCAAGTTGTTGTTGTACTTAGAACACATTCAAACACCTGGTGCTGAAAGGCTAAATATATTTATCTACCTTTTTGGTGTTTCTCTATCACCACTTTTTTCTATAAGATGCAACTACAGACAAAATAGACTGGTCATTTCAAAAGTATCATATTTGCCCTTTTTTCTCTGCTTAGCTCTTGCAATATGCTACTTATATTACTCACAGAATGTGCTTGTGTCACAAGCATATGCAACCCATTAAAAAGACTGGACTGCTAATCCGACCTCGAGTCAGCACTTGAGAAACTGGAAAATGAGAACACCACACATGGAAAGTACACCACATCTCCAAACCACTATGTAGTCTGAGCAGCATTAGCATAATCGTAATGAAAAATGATACATGCTATTTATTGATACTATGCCACAATGCTGCAAATTGTGGTAAGGCTTGGGGTGTAATACTGTACACTGGAGATAGTGCAAGTAATTTTGGAATTTGATCTGATTTGCAAAATAATGTCACTGATGCCAAACATAAATGACCATAGGTAAAACAACAATTATAATTTTTATGAAAATGCAGACTTCATGCATTTTATTTCTGTGAAATTAGTCTACAGAATATGGTGGTGGTTTTTCATACTTTCAGCATGCAGGGTTGTCAGGTCTCAGCAAAATGTCCAGCCCGGCTACATCTCAAAAAATTCACAAACTAGATCCAGGTTTCTTCACTGATTGGTTAAAAAGACCACAAGTAATTGCTTTACTTATCTGACTTGAAAATGCATGAACATATTTACCCCTAATCCTTTAAAAAACATGTGCATGCACAAAAGCGTAACTATATACCATCTGACTTTTCCACCTGCAACTTTGTTCCAAAGCTATCCCAATGTGGAGTTAAAAACAACAACACTGGCAACCATGACTGCATGTAATTGTACATGCATGAACACAGCATATTGTAATGTATTATATAAATAAATAAATAAATAAATAAATAAAAACATGTAGTTTTTTTTTTTTGTTTTGGTCATTCTTCTAGAGCTTGTATACATTGGAATGAAATGGTGTTTCTCCCAGACCAGAGTGCAACGCATGACAATACAGGAGTACAGTACATAAGAATGACCAACTGCAGTACAATAAATATGCAGAACAGTTTATGCAGAGCAATAAACACACAGAACGATGCACACACAGGGCAGTAGATACTGTACACAGGACAACAGAACAGTGTTGTGTGGGAAGCTACTGCATAATGGACTGTAAACTATTATGTAGTGTAGCAGCTATAATTGTAGCAGTAATAAGGACAGCAAAAAGAGTTTCATAAATAAAATGTATCTGTTGCAGTAAAGCACAGCTGTGCAATGGCATTCAATCATACTAGTTAAGCTAATGCTTTTGCCAAGGTGGTGACAGGAGTTCATGAGCGGGGTCTTGGTGGCTTTGTTATTGCATAGCAATATAGAAGTTATTGTATGAAGTGATGATGGTGGGTAGAGACACCTGGATGACCCTTTCAGCTGTTTTTACAAATCGCTGTAGAGTTTTGTGGTCTTGTGGTGCAGTTCCTTTACCCCACAATGAGAGGTCAGGAAGCTGTCTGTTGTTCCTCTGTAGAAGAATGGGAAGGCCAGAGGGTGGTTGAGTTGCTTCCACCTAAAATACCTAAACACCCTAAAATGGGGGCAGTCATGGTCTTGTGGTTAGGGTGTCTGCCCTGTGATCGGAAGGTCCTGGGTTCGATTCCTGTGACCGACTTGACCCTTGAGCAAGGCACCTAACCCGCGTTGGATCCCTGGGCTGCCCACTGCTCCAGGCATGTGTGTTCACTGCACCCTAGTGTGTGTGTCTAGTGTGTCTCACTGCACAGATGGGTTAAATGCGAAGGTCTAATTTCATTGTGTGCAAGCACAAGTGACAAAAATGTCTGACTTTCACTTCTTGGTTAGGTAGATAGTTTTGAGAGTCCAGGACATGGTCCTCTTGTCTTGTGAACACTCAGAAACTTGGAGCTTTTTACTCTCTTAATTGTTCATTTCATGTGCAGTGGTGGAAAACGCCACCTGAAGTTAATAATCATCTACTGAGTCTGATCAACATTAAGAGATAGATTATTTTCTCTGCACCATTCTGTGAGCTGCTCCACCTCCTCCTTATACTCTGTCTTCTTATTGTTGTTGAGGTTCACAACTGTAGTATCATCAGCAAAAGGCTGAAAGGTGTTTTGGAGTTCAGTTTGCTGGTGCAGGAAGTGGTGTTTTTCCCTGAGGTGCTGCTGATACTGACAGACTGGAGTTTCCCAGTCAAAAAGTACAGAATCCAATCGCAGAGGTGTTCAGACACTTGCTATGGGATGATTGAGTTGAAGGCTGAACTGAAGTCTACAGAGAGCATCCAAACATAATTGTCTTTTTGCCTTTTTGTCAGAAAAAGGTGGATGGTAGCAGATATGGTGTCCTCTCTTGAGCTATAAGGAATGTAGGGGTACCAAAATGTGTGTTGACAGCTCTATATGTGTTTCCTGAGTAGCTACTCAAAGCACTTCATGATGTTGAATTAGTTTCAGAAGTCATTCAGGCAGGCCACAGATTCTTCGGCACACGGATGATGATGATGATGATGATGATGATAATGATGAGACAACAGCTTGTCTCAGGTAGATGTTGAAGATGTGTGTGAGGACAGGTGATTATTAAACCAGTCATTCTGCCATAATCTAGTACTGTGGATAATAGTGTATTTTACATTATTTGGCATCAAAGCCAATAAGTCTGGGAAAATTTCTGGTTGAAACTGCTGTTTGTTAGTTGCTGCTAAAAAGGAATGAAGTTGTTACATAGAGAAGCAGTTTTATTCCAGAGAGTCTGGCCATGTTGGTGTATAATTTGTCTGCATGCAGCATGCCCAGCCCTCTTCTTCAGTTCCCCTACCATTTGCAACATTATGGAATACACAGCAAACTGAGAATGGCATTTTTTGCAGGGACTTGAGCATTGAATGATGGTGAACTAATTAGGCTTTGTGCCATGTAAAGTGTCAACTACCTTGACCATGCGGTAACACATACTGGCAGCTTTCTTTAGAAAACTTTCTAGTTCCAGATTTGTTCATTTAATCCATTGATATATTGGTATATGATTGCAAAGTAAATTTTAAAATTAAAAGCAACAAAGTCAACTTTGCCAATACACTGTTAAAATGAACAGTGTATAATTTTAATAATGTCCTAGACACATTTGATTGTTTTTGCAATCCATACATTTAGTGATCTCTAATGGTGATCTAGTAACAGGTTAATGAATTCTTAGAATTTCCCTGTATTTAATTACAAACCCTATTTCAAGAGAATTGGGAGTGTGCTGTTGTTGAGCATGGTTGATGAGTCATTAGAGAATAGAATGGTTTTGGATCCTGGCAGTTGAAAGATAATGGAACCAAGAGGATTCACTGATGGCTTTTCTGTATTTACAAACTCCATTTCCAGAAAACTTGGGACAATTTCTAAAAATGCAATAAAAACAAAAAAAAATTGTGAAATTGCCTGAACTTTTATTTAACTGACTAAAGTACAAAGAAAACATTTTCAGCGTTTTCATAGACAAGTATTTTGCAAATATAAAAAACAATGCAATACACTCAAAAAAGAGGCAAAGTAACGCTGAAAAGGTTGAACAAGTGAGACTGTTTTGGAAGGTTCCACAATCAGCAGTTTAACTGGTAACAGTTGAGGTCATCAAAAGTATATGAGTATAAAAGGAGCATCCACCAAAGGCTTAGTCTTTGCAAACAAGCATGGGTCGTGGTTCACCACTTTGTGGCAAACTTCATGAGAGAATTGTCAGTCAGTCCAAAGACAATGTTTCTCAGCATGAGTTTGCAAAGTATTTAGGTCTTTCACCAGTTTATTACAGTTCATGAATGAATATCATGAAAAGATTTAGGAAGTCAGGGGAATCCTCTGTGTGTAAAAGCCACTGGCAGAAATCACTGCTGACCATCGAGCTGAGGTGGTATTGTTTGAGAAACCAGTATGCTACCATGATGGACATAGGCAAACATAGGACAGAGGCGATTGCTCTAAGACTGCAAAGGAAGCTCAGCTTCACCTAAAAAGTCAAAAAATAAGTGATCAAATATATACTGTTGTGTGTACATGTCATTGACTAAATATGTGCTACAACACGCTCAACTTTTGTTCAGAATCAGCTTCTTATCACTGGTAACGATGTGGCTTTCCTCTCACTCATTCCTGCAGCTTCACAGTGCTTTAAACAGCGGGGACACTGAGCGTCCACAGAGTTTAATAGCGAAGCAAAGTGTGCAGCTAAACGAGACAATGTCATTGGATAAATGCTGGGCTTTGTCCCGCCCATCGGACGCTCAGCGTCTCTGGGGGTCTATGGGGCAGTGGGCGG
>JAOVVG010183470.1:0-10159 GCA_028566375.1 Leptodoras nelsoni | reverse complement strand
ATACTACACCACTAAAGTTGCTGCGGCCGTTGATGATCCAGTCAGCAACTACACACAACAACTACACACAATATCCTGTACTACATCACTAAAGTTGCTGCGGAATACCGTTGGTATGTTTGTATTGTCTATGGAAGAAGTAGTTAAAGAGATCCAGTATCAGGTTAAGGACACTGCTCTAAAATCTTCCCGTGTGTGTATGTGCCCTTTTTCATACTCAGGATGTCAAAACATATGGCTTAGATGTAGTACTCAAACCTCTTGTGAATGATTTAAAAATTCTTGAGACTGAGGAAATAGAAGTTTTCAGTGGCCTTGTTCATGGGAGCATTGTGCAAGGAACTGGTGATAATCTTGGTTTGCACCACTTGTTAGGGTTTGTTTGAATCATTTAGTGCATGGAATTGGATTTAAGATTGCAGTCATTTAATTATGGCTACATTGAAAGGAGAAATTGCCCCCCAACTGTAAAGCTGGATGAAGAGTGTAATGACTTGGGTATAAATGCAATTCAGTGCTGGTGTCTGCTTTGCAATGTACCATTGATATTTGGTAATGTGGTGCCCCGAGAAGATGAATATTGGCAGCTGCTTCTACTTTTACTGCAAATTGTAAACATTGTATTTTCTCCCATTTTAACTGAGGGCATTACAATCTATTTACAACACTTAATTGCAGAACATGACAGACTTTTCAAGTGCTTGTTCCCAGATAAAAACTTGCTGCCTAAACATCATTTAATGATACATTATCCACGATGTATAAGAAATATTGGATAAATATTGAATATTTATCACTTGCCAAATAGCACCAGAATTACATTGCATATAATTGGGAGGCCTTTGACCAAGATAGATTAGCAGTAGGGCCAAGAAAGATGCTGTTTCTTGATGACATGAAAGGATCCAGGGAAATTGCATCTAAACTGAACATTCATATCAGGGCACTGAGTATCGTCCTGACTTGGTTATTTGCGGTGAAGAAGCCCTTGATTTGCCAGTGTTTTACAAAATCGAATCTATTGTTGTTAAAGATGAGCAAGTAGTACTGGTTGCAGCAGCTCTTAAAACAATCTGTTTTGATGACAATTTTTTTGCTTTTAAAGTTGACCTGAAATTAAGTGATTGTTCTAAAGTGTTCAGAGTAAGTGACTTAACATACTGTAAGCCATTTGATTTGAAGATTTTGATATATTGTGCTCCATGTTCAGGCTTGAACTATTTCTGACTCTGTAAGTTTCTTTAAATTGTGCTATGCCATTAAAATGGCTTCTTTCTGACTGAACTGTAGCCTATGGACCTTGCAGCCATCTCGTTTATTAAATGGATGATTTGAGTATTCATGTTATACATTGCTTGGAGGACTTCTGAAAGTTGATAATGTTGAAACCTTTCAATAAAATTGTTTTTTTTGTTTGTTTTATATTTCAACTTTGAAAGAGGGGTAAAGTGATGCTGTAAAAACTGAATTAAGTAAAATAATTTTAACACTGAAGACAACAATATTTTATTGTTGAGAAAAAAATAACACTACAAGAGTTAAATGACCCAGTGTTAATTGTCTGATCTCAAACTCTTGTTGCACCACAACTACCTCAAATTCAATGCTGATAAAACTGAAGTATTACTAGGTTACTAGTGTTACTAGGTCCAAAATCACTACTTTCTGGTACCCCTAACATCGCTATCAATGTTGATGGTGTTTCTATCACTTCGGTTCCTGTCATTAAAAACCTTGGCTGTCTCTTCGACTCATCACTCACCTTTGTAGCACATATAAAGACTGTCACCAAAACTGCATCTTACCATCTGCGAAATATTGCTCGCCTTCGCCCCATCCTTAGTGAAGATGATGCCTTGATGCCTTCATCTTTTCCTGTCTTGATTACTGTAACTCTCTCTCTTATGGTCTCCCTGCTAAACTAATAAACCGCCTTCAGTACATCCAGAATTCTGAAGCTCGTGTCCTCATGTCTACTAAATGCTCTGCACACATCACACCTGTTCTTCAGCAGATACACTGGCTACCTGTCATCTGTAGGATTAACTACAAAATCCTGATTCTGACCTTCAAGGCTCTAGATGGTCTCGCTCTTACATAATTCACTCAACTCATCCAGGTTTACTGTCCCTCTCGCACTCTTAGATCCTCTAACTCTCTTCTTCTGACTGTCTCACATACTAAACTCGCTACCATGGGTGGCAGATCTTTCAGTGCTGCTGCCCCAAAACTTTGGAACTCTTTGTCTCAATCTGTCTGTAACTGTTCTACGCTGGCTTCTTTCAAAATCCAACTTACTATTATTATTATTAATTGTAAAGAACACTAATGGGAGTAATATTTTACACTGTGTTATGTCCATGTCTCTTTGTCTGTGTTTCTGCTGTTACAGGTCCGTTACAAAGGTCCAGGCCATGTTTTGTTTTCCACCTCTGGAATCCTCTCCACCCCAGGCTTTCATCTTTTCCACTCAGCCTTTAAAAGCTGGCCACAGACCAGGAAGCAGGGGGTGGATTTTGTTTGGAGTTGAGGCTGACTTAAGAAAGTTTGGAACTTGCTTGTTGTGCTGTTTTGATGTTGATACCTTGTGCTGTCTATCCCCATGTTTGTCTTTACACCTACTGTTTTTTTTATGTTGTTAATATTGAACCTTGTACATTTGTAAATATTGCTATACCAGTTTGTAGGGAGTGACTGCCATTTTTGTTGGGATGTGGGTTGTTTTTGTCTCTGTTTGTTAGTTAGGGAGTTAGGGTAGATTTTGTCTTTTTGTTTTTATTTTGTAAATAGGAAAGTCAGTGTTGGTGTCTATAAGACAGTATGAGTTTTGTTTGTTGTTTTGGCCTTGGTCCCTCCTGAAGCTGTAAACCGGTGTGTATATTCGAATACACTTTCAAAATATACTCTTTGTGCGCCCCCGAGTGGCGCAGCGACAACGTGTTCGCCCTATCATCCGGAGATCGCGAGTTCGAATCCGGATGATGCCATAGCTGCCTGTGGCCGGGGGCTCAGAGAGCAAGATTGGCCGTGCTCTCAGGGAGGGAGAGGCAGCATACGTTCTCCCCCCATGTCAATCAGCGCGACACTGTCCAGTCATGGGCGTCTGTGAGCTCATGCATACAAGAGGAGGGCAGGGGCGCTTTCCTCCGGGCACGCTATGGCCCGTCCCCGACGGTTGCATGAGCCGCAGTTCGAAAAGAGGCAGCAGCATGCGTCACGTGTATCGGAGGACGCACACGATGACTTCGCTCTCCCGGACTGGCGGTTCGTTGCGTAACAAGGGGGGAAGCACTGACGGGTGGGAATTGGAGACGACTAAATTAGGGAGAACATCGGGGAAACCCCCCCCCCAAAAAGAAATACTCTTTGTGAGTAGTCTGTCACGTCAGCGGCCACTAGGGGCCGCCACTCTCCCCCAATGTCTAGTGCCCGCAGAAGTAGAGAGAGACCTACTTCCGGTGTCACCCGCAGGTAGCTCGGCCAGATTGTATCCACTTCCGGTGATTCCCGGCCAGAGTGTGGGGTTGGACTGACGCTTTGTTTGGAACACGGACTGAGTTATCGCTTCGGCACCGTTTTGTGTTGCTCCTTGTTTTTCTTACTGCTCCCGCTCTGAGCCGTACTCTAGTTTTGTTTGTCATTGCACTATTGATTAAACTCTGCATTTGCTTCCTAAACACAACGTTTTGGAGTACCTCCTTACAGATTGACCAGCCAAATGGAAGCAGCGGAGTTTGTCAAGCTCCAAGAGAAGCTCGCCAAGGAAACGCGTTTACTTCAGGAAGCGAGAGCCGTTATCCAAGAGCTCGAAGCGCACACCTTGCATGTCGGCGCGCATCAGGAGCCGTTGCCGGTTGCTCTCCCAGAGCGCTACGGAGGATATCCGTCTGGATGCGCCGGCTTCCTTCTACAATGCGAGCTATTCCTTGCGGCTCACGGCTCCCTTCCCGATGATCAGATGGTGGCTCTCATCATCAGCACGCTAACCGGAAAGGCGCTGGAGTGGGCTACCGCCCTCTGGCACAACTCGGGTGAGTTGATGCGGTCCTATTCCACCTTTCTGATCCAATTTAAAAATGTGTTTAACCATCCTTCTGAGGGCCGGGACCCCGGTGAAGTGCTTCTCTCTGTCACAGGGCGATCGTCGCGTGGCGGAGTACGCCCTAGATTTCTGCACGGTTACTGCCGGAAGTGGCTGGAATGAGCCCGCTCTGAAGGCCGTCTTCCGCCATGGGCTCTCGCCGGCGGTACTCCATGAACTGGCTTGCCGGGACAGCTGGATGACCCTTGACACGCTCATCACACCCTCCAACCGGCTGGACCAGCTGCTGCGCTCCCGACCGCTAGCGCAACTTTGTGGACCAAGCCACTCTCACTAAGCTGGGGATCCCATTGGTCCAGTTGCCGCAGCACCTCCACATCCGGGGAATCGATGATGCTCCTATCGGAGGGAAAGGTTATACATCGCTCTCCTCGACTTCTCTCTATGGGCATCCTTCATCAGGAGGAGATTGACCAGCTCCTCCACTTATCCTATTATACTGGGCCTGCCATGGATGAGCCGCCACGACCCAGCTATCTCGTGGAAACGTCGGGAGATTCTGTCCTGGTCACCGCACTGTTTCACCCACTGCCTGCGTTCTCGCCCCCTTCGTCTGCTCGCCACCAGGGTCAAGAGCCCCGACGTTGATGAAGCAGTGGTCATCCCAGAGTGTTGCTCCCACCTTCGGGAGGTTTTCAGCCGCCGGCGCGCAGAGGGACTCCCCCCGCACAGGGAGTTTGACTGCAAAATCAACCTTCTCCCTGGGTGCACTCCCCCTTGCTCGAAGATCTACGCATTGTCACTCCCTGAAAGACAAGCTATGGAGGAGTACATCCAGGAGGCACTAGCGGCAGGGTACATTCGACACTCAAGCTCCCCAGCCTCGGCCGGGTTTTTTTTTTGTGGAAAAGAAGGGAGGTGGCCTTCGTCCGTGTATCGATTACGAGGACTAAACAGTGCGCTACCCCTATCCCTTGCCACTTGTCCCTTCAGCCCTCGAACAACTGGCTGGGGCTAAAATCTTTACCAAGCTCGATCTAAGGAGTGCCTATAATCTGATTCGGATCCGTGAGGGGGATGAGGGGAAGACGGCCTTCAGCACCTCCTCCAGCCATTTTGAATACTTGGTTATGCCCTATGGTCTAGCTGCAGCCCCTAGTGTTTTCCAGCATTTGATAAATGAGGTACTTTGGGGCATGTTAGGCAAATTCGTCCTAGCTTACATAGATATTTTGATCTTCTCTCCTGATCTCTCATCTCATGTACACCATGTCAAGGGTCTTAGAATGACTCCTAAAGCATCAGCTGTTTGTTAAAGGGGAAAAGTGCCATTTTCACCAGCAACGCATCGACTTCTTAGGTTATCACATTGGCCCAGAGGGGGTCGCAATGGATCCCGGGAAGGTCTCAGCCGTCGAGAACTGGGAGGTCCCCAAAACTCCCAGATACCTGCAAGGATTTCTTGGATTCACCAACTTCTACCGACGCTTCAACTGTAACTTCAGTAGCGTGGCTAGCCCCCTCACGGACCTGCTCAAAGGAAAGCCCAGGCGCTTGAGGTGGACACCTTCTGCCCAGGAAGCTTTCGACCGACTCAGGAAAGCTTTTACCTCAGCCCCCGTCCTCAAACAGCCTGACTCCAAGCTGCCGTTCATCGTTGAGGTCGACGCTTCTGAGGTCGGCGTAGGTGCCATTTTGTCCCAGCGTCACGGCAAACCAGCAAAGATGCATCCGGTTGCTTTTTTTTCTCATAAAATGTCCAAAGCCGAACGCAACTACGACATAAGAGATAGGGAGCTCCTAGCCATAAAACTAGCCTTAGAGGAGTGGAGGCATTGGCTGGAGGGTGCCAAGCACCCCTTCTTGATCTACACAAATCACAAGAATTGGGAATACTTGAAGGCTGCCAAGAGACTCAATCCTCGTCAGGCCCAGTGGGCGATGTTTTTTGCCCGTTTTAACTTCATGTCATATCACCCCGGGTCAAAGAATGGTAAAGCTGACGCTATTTCTAGCATGTTTGATAAGGTCTCTGATAATGTTTTGTAACCCATAATTTCTCCCTCTAAATTAACAGGATTACCTGGGATTTGGATCACCTAATTCGCACCAGACAGCCCAAGAGACATCCCAGCCAATGTCCTCCAGGCTCGTTGTTTGTTCCCATGGAGCTTCGCAGTCACCTCATCTCCTGGGCCCACCTAGCGCCTGGAGTGGGTCATCCCGGAACGTGGACAACTCTGGAACTCATAGCAGGCAGGTACTGGTGGGACAAAATGAGTCAAGACGTTAACGACTATGTTTCCTCTTGTTCTGTGTGTGCTAAAGCTAAGGTTCCCTGCCGGCAAGCTAGTGCCCCTGCCCGTTCCTGAACATCCTTGGTCGCACATCGCGATTGATTTTGTGACCAATCTACCCCCGTCTGAGGGTAAGACGGCGATACTGGTGATCGTAGATCGGTTCTCGAAATCGATCCGATGTGTGACCCTGCCTAGCTTGCCTTCTGCCTTTGACACTGCTGAAATCCTGTTTGATTGCGTCTTTCGCTACTTTGGGATCCTGGAGGATGTCGTGAGTGATCGTCGACCCCAATTTACGTCACGAGTCTGGAACTTCCTGAACAAGCTCGGGGTCACGGTGAGCCTCACCTCTGGTTACCACACGCAAGCCAACGGACAGACTGAAAGGTCGAATCAAGAACTTCTGAAGTTCCTGAGGATGTTCTGCCACCGGCGTCCTCAGGACTGGGTGAGGTATTTGCCCTGGGCGGAGTACGCCCAGAATTCACTTAAACACTCTGCAACAAACCTCACCCCCTTTCAGTGTGTCCTAGGTTACCAGCCTCCACTGTTCCCGTGGGACGCCACTGAAACAGACACGCTGGCCGTGGATGCGTGGTTCAAGATGTGTGAGCGTGTGTGGGCACTCACCAACCAGACCATTGGCAAGGCAATCAAGCAGATGAAGAAGTTCGCCGACCGACGTCGGGGTAAAACCCCCACTTTTTGCCCCGGCGACAAGGTCTGGGTTGCTACTAAGGCTCTTCCTCCCATGTTCGGCAAGAGAAAGCTCGCCCCCCCGGCTACTTCGGCCCATTTCCCTTAGTTAAAAGTGTCAACGAAGTCACTTATCGTCTTAAGCTCCCCCGTCATTGTAGAATTCATCCTACATTCCACGTCAGCCAGTTGAAACCAACCCGGAATGGACCGTTGGCTGATGCCGGGGAGGGAACTCAAGCTCCAGAAACAGTGGAGGCTGAGGGTGAGGTCACCTTAACGGTCCGCGATATCCTCGACTCCAGGCGTAGAAGAGGTCAGATGGAGTATCTAGTGGCTTGGGAGGGGTATAGTGCCAAAGAAAACAGCTGGGTCACGGCGAGGGACATTTTAGACCCACTCATTATCTCTCATTTCCACCAGAGACATCCCAACAAGCCTGCACCTCGCAGGCCCGGCAGGCCCAGTAAGAAAAAATCGGCTCCCGGAGGTAGCCCTTTGAGGGGGGGTTCTGTTACCTCAGCGGCCACTAGGGGCTGCCACTCTCCCCCAATGTCTAGCGCCCGCAAAAGTAGAGGGAAACCTATTTCCGGTGTCACCCGCAGGTAGCTCGGCCAGATTGTATCCACCTGCGCCCTATCTGGGAGGACAGCCCTCATTGGCTCTCCCTCCTTATTTAGAGCGTCTTCTGGCTGGGCTTCCCTGCGGGTGAATGCTCATCATGCCAACACTTCAGACGAGATTCCGTTTCCAGAGCTAAGTTACCTTCCTGTCATTTTTGTTTGATGCTTAGCTTAGTTTTCTCGTGTGTTGTGCTTATAATACTCCTTTGAGATATTTACCCTAAAAGAGTTGGTTGTTATTCTGTGGCTTCTGTGTAACTTGCCACCATTCTATGTATTACCTTTTGTTGGTTTGTTTTTTGGATTTCTGGCTGGTGGTTTTCTCTTTAAGGGGAGAATGAATATGGCAAAATTTGATTTATCAGAGTTTACTCTGTTCCCCATTTTTGAGCAATTTGATGCATGTCGTAACGCTGATCTGCTTTTGGTGGCTGATTTTTTTTCTGTTAGGGTTCCTCGTTCTGTTCCTAAGAGAGAGATTAAAAGTCAATTAGAAATGCAGCTCATCAGTAAAGGGATTTTACCTGAGCGAGAAGGTTCCCTGTGTGTTGCCTTGAGGCCTGCTCTGGGTGTAGAGGTAACGGAGGGCGGTTCTCTATCTCTTAGGTTCCTCATTTGGCTATTCGGCTAAAGGAGTTGGAGCTGGAACTCAAGATCCAGGAGCTTGAGGCAGAGACTCTTCGTGTGAAAGCGTTGAAAATTGACGCTGAGAAGGAGCTGGAATTGAAGAGGTTGAAGAGGTTGAGCGGTCCCTCTTCCACGTACTGCTGCCTCTTTTGGGGCTCACTCTCCAGCGTATGCTGGCATACAGACAGCTCCTGCACCACCGGTGCCTAAGCCTCACTCCCCAGCCCGCTCTATGGCCATAAGTAGCTCTGGATATTTTGATGCAAGTTAGTCTTGTGCCTGCATTTAGGGAGAATGAGGTTGATGCTTATTTCCCGATTTTTGAGCGTATTGCTACAACTCTTAGCTGGCCTAAGGACCTATGGTCTTTGTTATTACAGTGTAAATTAGTTGGGAAAGCCCAAGAAGTCTGTTCTTCTCTTTCCTTGGAGCAGAGTTTGGACTACGAACTTGTAAAAGCCACCATTCTTAGGGCTTATGAATTAGTTCCAGAGGCTTATAGACAAAATTTTAGAACTTTTAGTCGAAAACCCCCAGCCAGACATTTGTTGAGTTTGCTCAAGTCAAAACTGTTTTATTTGAGAAGTGGTGTACAGCTAGCAAAGTGACTACAATTGATAAGCTTAAAGAGCTTGTGTTACTGGAGGATTTTAAGAACAACCTTCCTGAATGAATTGAGGTGTATCTTAATGAGCAAAAGGTAAACAAATTATCTGTTGCTGCTACCCTAGCTGATGAGTTTGTTTTGACCCACAAAACAGTTTTTTCATCTATGTTAGCCGAACCACAGCTACAAAAACTTTTGTTAGCTCTGTTAATCCTCCTCAAACTGTTACTTAAAATTCATCTGTTGATATGCGGGAATGCTTTTCCTGTCAGTCAAAGGGTCGTATTATTGCTACATGCCCTGAACTGCAGCGTAAGTGTAGCCCACGTGATGTAACCCACATTAAAAAGTAGTACCACAAACCATGTTGAACAATTAGTACACAGATTAAAGTAGTTAAAGATTAAAGTACAGATTAAATAGTACACAGATTATTAAAAAAACAAAACCAAATTAGTAGTTAATAAATACACTAAACACTAATTTATATTAAGATCCTGTGAAATAAATAAATATGGTTAAAATATTAAAATCACTCCTTCTTTTAACAGCACAAAAGCAAAAGGTGCACTGCCCCTTTAAGACAGCGAGCACCGGTGAGCGGAAAGTTTTTGGGAGCGCATGGTCAAAGCAGAAAGAAAAAGAAGGGTGAAAGCAGTGCAACCAAGCTGTAAAGTGCAGCGGTTTCGAAAACTACCGAAACACAAAGATTAAAAAGCTGTAAAGTGCAGCAGTTTCAGAAACTACCGAAACATAAACATTAAAAATCAGTTCTACTTGTGCTTACCAGACCAGTATCCAAAGAGGACGACAAAATTCACTGGTTGAGTGAAGCGAGCTGGTTTTGGTGAGCTAAATCTCTGTTAAATGTCATATCTAAGTGAATTAAAAAACTTTAAGGTGTAATTCATGTATCAATGTAAACAGTTATGGTGTGTTATATTGGTATTGTTGTTAAATGAAACTGTTATGTTAGCTACGTGGAGTTTGTAACGTGAGCGTGTAGAGGGAGCTAAGTCAGCGCTAGCTTACAGCTAGCAACCTGTTGTTCAGTCTCCATTTTGTTGCTGCTTTGGGGCACGTAAGCCTGTAATTGGAGAATTACTGCTAATGTCATATGGAATGGACAATAACTGAGATTTTTGCTCTCTCGACCTGTAAAACAGGTCAGGTTTTTCCCTTTTTTCCCCTTTCTCTGAGATACAGTTCTCCGTGTTCAATCGCGTGTGCATCACTCATCGGAGCCGGTGCAAGGCGGAGGATA